>QAXH01003221.1:0-19326 GCA_004335635.1 Chloromonas sp. AAM2 | reverse complement strand
TGCCAGCACGGAATGTGCTTACCGTTTCCGGTTTCTAACCACCTCACACTAAAACCTCTTCAGACACATTCAACCGTTCTCAGAATTGACCCTGAAGGGACCCGCTGCCACAGTTCTAGATGACATAGACGACAGTGCAAGTGCTGCGTCGCAGGTTGAGACACGTTGGCACGCTTACATGACAACTTGTCAGATCTTGGGACATACAACTTGACCACGCCTGTCAAAACAAGTATTATGTATACTGATTACAGCAGGAGGGCCCACATGCACTGAGCTTTGCAGAGCAGGTGTGTTATGTGTGTTTTGCTGCAGCCTCCGACCCAAGGTGGGCCCCGGCTGCCGCTGCCTTGTACCTCCGAGGACTGTGTAAGTGAGCAAATGCACAAAGAGTTATGGGCAGCAGACTATGCCAGTACAAGCAAGGATGGTTGCAGAGGGCCTGGATGCAGGAGGATGCAAGTTCTATTGCAGGAGCGGGGATGTTGTGCCGTTTTCACATGCAGGGAAATCCTGGAGAATTTGGGCACCCACACAGCATGTGGCGCATGCTGACAAGACAACTTAGCGAGCGGGCCATGCAATGTTGTGCCTTGTATGGCATTGCGGGTTATGTCTTGCAAGTCAGCCAGCCATGCGTGCAATCGCATAGGCAAGCAACAAAGCACCTCTGTTGTGATGGAACTCTCATATGCCTGGACACGACTCGCTGACGTGTACTGTTGTGCAAGTAGTCACGACTCGTAATCAGTCGAGTTTGGAAGCACCTTGAGAAATGACGTGCATAGCTCAGTCTTGACGCCCGGCCTGAACTCTCAGCTTCTGTCCGTTTTGATCCGGTCTAACTTGTGGTCGTTGCATTCAAATTCAAAACTACCACTGGTTCCAGTGCTGGACACAAGAACTGTCCCAGAACTGGCAAACAGCTTTGTTTCTTGCGTTTAGAATCAGTCAATTATTGGAAGGTTATGTGTATTATGATCATGACAGTAGACGTTTCTGCGGTGTCGGCTACTGCTCTTGTGTCCAGCACTGCTACCAGTGTATGTGCCTCATGTCACCAGTCCATTGTGTAATGAGTCGTGTGTCATCCGCATGACTCTTGAGCAAACCAGGAGTCCAGCCTGACGCCTTCGTTTTCTCACTTCATCTTCAGTGTTCAGACGGGGCGCAGTAATAACACCAACTCTCGGACACCACCACGCCTTGGGTCTTGCCCTATGCTGACAGACACAGGCAGTCAACAGAACTGTGTCCCAATTGCTGACAATGGTATGCTCTATACTATACCTTCACCACAGAGTAATTGCTCCAAGTGATGCAAGTCCACTATACGATACTGCCGTATATGTTTGTGCACTGGCGACGTGGTCTGTGCATCGGAACGATGGACTGCCATTGATCCATGTGCGGGGTAGCTTAGACACCAGCAGTTGTCTCTGTACGCGGGAGTAGCTGCTGCTGTTGGTATTGAACAGGCGATTGCCCAGTGAATGCATGCCAGTACTTGTCAGGTGCGCCTCCCACCCAGCTCACCAAAGCAGAGCGCTCAATCCAATGCAGGCATTTTTGCAATTTGTGCAAATATTTGATGATTGCGTTGGACGTGCTATCTGGCGGAGGAGGCCACTGGGGGTGCCAAATGAACTACAGATGCGCCAGATGTCTGCCAGCTGAGTCTTGCTGGGATGTGAGACATCTGCAGGCTGAGCCAGGTATCCGACATGCTTGGAAGTCACAGATTTCGGGGTGCAGAGAGGTCAGATATCTGTAGTTTGAACCAGATATCTGACATCCTTGGAAGTCACAGGATTCGGGTAACATATCTGTAAACTGAGCCATCTCCTATCCCTCCTGTATCTTCGCCCCCAAGTCTGACATCTGGCATCTGCGATCCATTTCCTCTTGCCCAAGGGATTGCAAATTTGATCTGTCAAAGTAAGAGAAATTGAACTCATGTTGTCCTCACAATTGATGCGTTACTGCAACTCCTGCGCCCCGTCCAAACACGGCGGGTGAAGTGAGAAAAGCAGTCGAGACACTTCTACGCATTGGTGTCAGGCTGGTGCAGCACACTGGTTTGCTCAAAACTCATGGCGCATGACACATGACACAATGACTCATGACTCTTGAACTAACATTCAACAATGCACTCCAACTGCTCCAGAACTGGGAGTCCCAGAATTGTCCCAGAACTGGCAAACATCTTTTTTTTTAAAAACATCTTTAAAAAAAAAAATATAACAGGTGTAGACTTCCGGGCCTCTGTCCTGCAGCACAGCTACAATGGCCGCCCCTGACCCTGGAATCATGTTTCAGTGGAAAACACTGGGTCGTTTGCCACCCTGCTGAACAGCGTGTCACTTCCCATTCCAGCTGTTGATGCCAGGGGAGGTGTTAGGTGGACTGGTGCGAGAAGAAAAGGGTGTACCACTTTGGCATGTTGACCGTCAGCCTGACCCAGGTGCAACAAACACACAAACACGGGTTTGCTGACCCTAGTCTGGACTGACCGGCAGCCAACGGACCACACGCGTTACACGTGCACCAGGTACAAAAAAATCGTTTCTGGCAGCCCTGCCCTGGGGGGTTTGCCGCGGTCTATGTCCGCTCTCCCCTGGCACCAGCTTGTAATCATGTAACCTTGTAACTTCTTAGCGCCCACGATCGCCGCCAAACGAGTTGCGTGTTTCATTACGACACCAACATGCCAAGCAAGCGCGCCAGCCGGGGGATTTGCAGTACCACTTTGCAGTACCACTGTCGCAACCTTACGGACGTGCCCGATGCGTGCATGGAGGTAGTGCTGGCAGCTCTCGAGCGTCAGCACAAGCTTCTCCCTCTGTTCCAGACTTGCAGGTATGAAGCAATGCCCGGCCTCCATTGCTGCATGATTGCTGTTGCCATGCGCTACTTTGGCGGGCTGAGCACAGCCTGAGTTTATGGCTGGACTTACACACGCCATGTAGTGATACGCATGGGAATGACTGCTTGGAAGCACTTGAGAAATGACGTGCATAGCTCATTCCTGACGCCTGGCCTGAACTCTCAGGTTCTATCCTCTTTGATCCGGTCTAACTGGTGGTCGTTGCAAAAAAGAAGTTTGCCACTTCTGGGACAAACAACCTCCTAACATGTTATCTATGTCATGAACCAGAACCACTGCCACACTTTGTCTGGAAATGGTTTCAAACTTTTTTTTAGCTTCCATTAACGCTATGATGACCCTGCGTTCCAGGGCAATGCGTGACGTTGTTCTGAGGCTCAGGCAACAGCGCCTGGTCCAGAGCTTCATTATGCAGCCCAAGCAAGAAGCCGCTGCTGTGCGAGCAAGGCTGCAGCTCGCCTGCAAATACTCAGCGAACATCTACCTCGTCTGCGACTTCACTCAAACTAATCAGCCCGCAGAATGCACGGTCATGTCCAATGCAGCAGCAGCAGCAGCAGCGGTGGGCCATGGACTAGCAGCCATCACCAGTGTGAAGCTCGCGGTGCGTGGAGTGTAGCAATAGGCATCAGTGTCTTCATCACGTGGGCCTTTACCCTCCCTCCATGCCAAACACGACCGTCACAGTAGTCTGCTTTCTGCGGCATGGCTCAACCCCAAGCATGTCTGTCGTTCGGTGGTATATGGCTTCTCATGGCCTCCCGTATGCCTTGCCTGAACTGCAACCCTGAATTGCCCAGCCGTCTGCTTGACGGCCTGCCTGGTTCCGTCCTGCCTGTGTCTGTCAGTCATTCTTTCACTTTGTTCTTTTCAGCTCAAAGTAGATCAGAGTGGATGACATCCCGCTCCCTGTCCTGTAACGGCTGCCCTGATGTGAACACACTCAGTATGCCTGTGGTGTGGTGTGATGACCATGGAGTGGAATGGTCGAGCAATGCCTGGGCTGCGTTTCAGCACGTGCGATAAGCAACTTGTCTGTGTGCACGTCATGTGCAATCGCAGTGCATGCTGCCATGCTTTCCATGTGTGTGCAGGGCCTCAAGCAGGAGGAGTTGCTGCCGCCCTGGCTGGCTGACTGTCCCAACCTGACAACAGTCGAGCTCAGTAGCTGCTCGCTCCACTGCCTGCCCGGCCCCAGCTACCCTATTCGCCCATTCGGACAGATAAAGAAACTTCATCTGAACACCACATCAGTATCGACGGACAAGCGCACGTTAGCCAGAGCACAGCGTCAGTTACGGGCCCTTACTGGCGTCACCAGCCTGACCATTGATGCCCACACTATGCCCACAGCCACCCTGCAGTGCTGCTCGGTGTTGGGCTCGCAGATCACTGGTATCTGTGTCAGTGCATACGGGCTGTCGGGATACATACGAGCAGAGAACGTGCTACCAGCCATCTCACAGCTGCAGTCATGGTTTCCTGGCCTAAGCAACCTGGAGCTGCATCTGCCATTGGCAACGGTGACCGACCAGGTTATGGAGGTGCTGCTGAGCTGTCCCACACTCACAAGTGTCCAGTGCAGCGCGTTCTTTCTTCAGCACAACTACAGCCACCGGCCCTGTCGCTGGACCCACCTTGGGGTGGACAACATGGGTATCGATGCATTGGGCCGTTTGCCACTGGACAATGTGCGGTCTGTCCGCCTCAATGGCTGCAGTGTGTATCCCAGCGCAGATTCAAGTGTCAATTTGCGTGTGGCTCAAGCCATCAGCAGGTGCAAGGTGGACTGGTGTGTTCGGAAATATGCATATCAGATAGAGCTGTCGAATGATCACCTCAGCGACAGCACATCCCTGGCAGCCCTCATTCCCGTTTGTGCCACATGCAACATACCACGACTGAGCATCAGAAACGCCAGGCCTGTGACCTTTGAGCTGCTGGCCGCTATGGCACAGCACTTGGTCAGAACCCCGCTGACAGTCTTGCAATTCGTAGGCTGCACATGGGCGCCAGGGGTGCTGCCGCTGGTGCTGCCCAGCCTGCCACGCACAGTGACAGACGTACACATCTTCAAGGGCTCTGTCTCTGGTCACGACATGACAGAGGCCGAGGTGATTGAAATGTGCGTGCGTGCCTGCCAGCCTCTGCATCTATACGGCAGCTTTGAGTGGATCAAGAAATCCAGGACGGTGTGGGAGCGGCGTGTCAAGGCTGCCATGGCTGCAGCTGGCCATCAGCACGTCAGTTTTCCTAAACTTCGGTGACGAATGTGGCAAGCAAAACAGGCATGCGACCTTCCTACACTCTGCCTGCCTGCTAGTGGATTGTCTTCTTGTGAGCAGACATTGCATTGAAGAGATACAGATGCATCACAGTCACAACACAGGTAAAACGGGGAGACCTTGAGATGTTGCACTAACAAAGTGCATCAGGTCACAGCGGTCACAGCCATTTGGGCACGTTATCGGACATGAGAGGCCAACCACTTCAGTGTGGATGTAGGACAGAGGCTCTCTCATTCCCTTTACTCAGCAGCTGGGCGTATCCACCAGCCTGACGTATGACTGGCACATTAGGGAGCCCAAGCATGCACAGGGCGTCATGGCTGCAGCTGGCCACCAGTACACCTCAATTGCACAACTGCTGGTGAGCCTGGCTGTTTGAGTAATCTTTATTTCGCTTTATTTTTAATTAACAACGTAAGCTAGTTGTTAAATAACCAACATCAAACCGTTCTGATAGTTGCCAGAACGGCAGGACCTGTCTGCTTGGCTGTTCGTTCTGTTGCTAGTGCCTACCACCATACACCCCGGGGCACATG
This sequence comes from Chloromonas sp. AAM2, assembly GCA_004335635.1. Classification (NCBI taxonomy): domain Eukaryota; kingdom Viridiplantae; phylum Chlorophyta; class Chlorophyceae; order Chlamydomonadales; family Chlamydomonadaceae; genus Chloromonas; species Chloromonas sp. AAM2. Next base: position 13,615 of record QAXH01003221.1, on the reverse strand, counting down.
GGTTTGGCCTGATCACTTGGCCTTGGCAGGGACGACAACCCCGTCTCTCTTTCTGGTTTTGCAGTCAATCATGTGGCAAGCACACCAGGCGTGCAAGGATGATCCCACAGCCCGCCCGCCTGCTAGTGTGCCTTTCTTGTGAGCAGTCACTGCACTAAAGAGTACAGATGCATCTGACGCATGTCCAGAGTTAGCGGCAGACGCCCCTCACTAATCTACCATTTTATATGAGTAGGCCGCACACGCAGTACGGAAGAAAACTGCACAACCGCTTCTCATCGTGCGTTGCCAGAGCATCAGGTCACATCCTGGGCATGTGATCGTAACCATGTTTGTGGAGCATGGAACGGGTTCTATTATTCCAGTGTGTGCTTGCATTTGCCCTTGCTTTTTCTTATCCAAGTTGCCCTTGCTTTTTCTTATCCAAGGGTGCTTGAGTGGCGCATCGCAGGGTTCGGCTCTTGGCTCTTGTCTGGTCGTCTTGGGAACTCAGCTATGCATGAGGCCAGGGGCTGAATGTGCTCACAGGTCAATGTCGGCCGATCACGTTGTCACCAGTGTGTGAATGTAGGGCTGTGGGCTGCCGTATCACCCCTTACTCAGTCGATACGCGCACCTTAGGTCGATGTAATACGGCTGTAATCGGCTGCCAGTTTTCTCAAAGAAGGGCATGTCAATTTCCAGAATGACAACGAGACATTTACTCTGTATCTAATCCAGTCCGTGCAGTTCGGTTTTTTCACTCTAGGCACTCTACGTCATGAAGGGATCCTGATCAATGCAGGAACAACGCAGGAACACTGCAGGAACCAAGAGGCAAGAACAGGTAGGCAGGAACCAGAGCTGCTGCGTACGTGTGGCCTAGATGTACAGGTAGGCGTCCTGCGGCGCGTGCTCGCTTTAAGAAGCGCCGGCTGGCGGCTGAAAGAAAGGCTCTGGCAAGTCTACGGGATGAGCTCGGGCAGTGCACAACATGTGGGCCCCCAAGTGGGCAAGTGTACAGGCAGAAACTACAGCTGCACGGCGTGTTCTTTTGCAATGAGAGGGAGTACTGGCCTCGAGGCTGGTTCATGGCATAAATGTGAAGCCAGACAATTGTCAAGCCAGACTCCATTCAAGTCTGCTGATTGGCACTTGTCCTGGCACTGGTGGAATGAGCACCGCTCTGCCGATGAAGATGATGATGCCGTTGTGTGTCACTCTGCAGACGGCTGTAAGAGCTCTAACGCAGTTTGCGGTCAGGATAGCACTTTGAGGGGTGACCACCACCATTACTATCCCGGTGTGCCGCAATCCCCTTCACTGGTAGGTTGGACGGGCTGGAGTCCCTCCCTTCTTGTGAAATGAAACTGAGATAAACAACAGGTGGCCCGCCGCCGTCCATATTGATAAGTTATTGATAGTGTCAGTTGAATGGCCTGACCAGGAAGTTAAGGCCATGTTTGCAGCAACATCGGTTGTGGCAGTCCAAGGTGTGGTTATCATGTAAAATGAACTTTACCTGAATGAGGATTGGCAGCCACACGGACATGGTCTGGTTGGCAGAAGAGGAACTGGCATCCTGCATAAACAAAGGACCAACCGGCGTCCGGCCAAGTTGACAGCGAAGAGTATGTCCATCATCTACGCGGTGAGTGCGGCAAGACAGGTTGTCAACCGGTATTTATATTTTCCAACTTCTTGCCTTGCAACTGAGCAACAGGCCAGTTATTAATTCCAGAGTCGTCTCTAAGCTGAGTTCCCCATAAAAAGTCAGGCGTGCCGTACGTGAGCGGCAAAGGTGTCCAAGGTCGGGGAATGCGAGTGGCAAATCCCTCAATGCGGCACTCTGACGGGTGTCGTGTTAATTCAAGCAGGCTGGCGCACACATACAGTATGTACGAGGCTGTCCATGTCAGCTGCCAGTTAATGCGAGCAGAACTACGAATCCATGAATCCAAGAGGCTGCCAGCTCTGCCTTCAGTGTCTGATTGCGCTGCGCGTGCCGCCTCATGTTTTGGGCGCCAATTAGAGGGAAATCTACACACTCATCGTTAATTACCTAATAGAAAACGGGCCATCTTCTACCTAGATACCCAAAGATGACTGTGGGATTTGCCATTTACGTCCAGCAACCAATTGGAAAGGAAGGTGCTCGGTAGCGTCCGCGGCAGAATTGCGCTGTGTCTACATTTTCTGCATTCAAAGTTGGCAAGCATTAAGCTACAGAAGACACAACAATTCCACAGTCACTACCATACGACCACACGTCTGCATTCACAGTCTTACTCGTGCAATGAAGCAGCAATCCTAGATTGTGGTGCAAGACCCACAGTAAAAGCAACAGTGCCACGGCCAGCACGGTAGGAGGGCCACACGCCCGCGACTGTACGTGCCATGTCAACCACGAACGTCTTTCGCAAAATAGTAGAGCAGTTTGCTGCTCTCTATATCAAAAATGGTGGGTGCAAGCTGAGGAATTGATCGATGGCCCTTCAGACATCTTAGCTCGCTTGCTCCCACGAGCTCCTTCCCAGTGCTCAATCAACGTGCATGCTATGGCGCAGCATACACCCCTATTAGAAGATTGCCTCATGGACTCGACGCAACTGAAAATGCACACTGCTTGCTGTACCTTGCGCAGCATTGGTCGCTTGGCGGAACAGGAGGTCTACCGCCTTGCGCTTGCTGGCACCGCTGTTCTTCCTGATATTGGCGCTGCTTATTCAGAAAGCAATTGATGGAGACTCCGCAAATGATTCCACCTTCGCTGATGTGCCACGTCCAAATAGCGAGATGATGTCCAAACCCATACCCTCCTGTCATGAAGACGTATTTATTGGAGACAAGGAGTGCATCGAGTTGGTCTACTCTCCCAACAATACAATAGCTCAGGTGTGTGCCACAGCAGGCACCCTCTATGCAGGCTGACAGCATGGTACACTTCCACACCTAGGGGTCTGGGCAAGAGCCCTTGGACAAACCAGCCAGACGCAGACATGCCTGACACGCGAGGGTAGGTTTGATTTGGTATAAGAGCATGATGCAGGGTTATAACGAGGCTGGCAGCCATGTAGGTGGCAGGCTGACCCACTTCCGGTCACAATCTTCATGTCTTGCGTGGTTGCAGATGATCATGGGGAACGTTACATCTCGCAATGGCAAGCCCATAACGGTGAGGGAAGGATTTGCAAGAATCGGACATGCAGCAGCATTCAGCCGAGCACGGCCATGACACGTGGAGGGCGTGCTGGTGGCCAAGGTTACGCAGAAACGTACAAAGCGCCTGCCACACATAGAGCAATCTGCACCAAACATCTGCTGGCAACTTTGAGCAGCAACAGCCTAGCCACAAGCCAACCAGCCACGTACAACGGTCAGACAAGCCACATGTGACGATCAGTTATGGATGGTTGATGCCACATAAGGGGAGGGATTCCAGCCCGTCACACAGGCCTTGCTCGCCATTATCGCACAATGCCGTTCCACAGCTGTCACAATGCTTGCTAGCAAGAGTGACCATGGAACTCCGTGACGTCACACATGTGGCTAGGTCCGTGGCAAACCCTAAACCCTAACCCTACATTGACAATTGGCTCAAACAAAACAAAACGAACTGATTGGTGATCCTTTCAGTTCCTGGCATGTGCTGTCCGTCTCCACAGGCAATGGGCTTTGCATCACGTCGTGAAGTCAACGAGTTCCTGCTGAAGAACTGGGACTATGCAATTGGGGCTGTGCACTTTGTGTTTGAAAACGACACGGCTGTCGGCACGCCCCCATTCCTGGGAGGATTCATCATCCAGACAAACACCACGGTGAGACATAATCCATGGAATGGTGTTGGCACTGAAATTGGCCTGGCCTGGAGGCCTTGAGGCCTGCTTGCGTTGGCCGGGGGCCTGTCGCTGCACAGCTATCTGGTCTTCCCTTGCAGACTGCGGGCCCCATTCTCCATACCCCCTGCCCTGCACTAAGGTCTCATCCTGCCCTGACGGCTCATCCCACTGCCCTTCAACCCTTGTGACTGCTAGCCATTCTGTTGGGAGTAGAGTGGACTCTACTTTCTACTGTGCAACTCATTTTTTCTTATTTTCTGATGATGCAGCAATCTCAATGTCAGACACAGTGTCATTCTCGATTCCATCTCTTCTGCCTCGCCTGACAAGGAACATCAATCACTGTATGCAGCCTGTGTTGACATGTCCAAGCTATCGCCTAGAATTGTGCAGCTGGGATTAGCTGGATGTGCAGTCAGCTGTGTGTTCACATCTCCATGCGCCGCGTGCACCTGTCTTTTGCTGAATTGCAGTCAAAGTCCTTCAAGAATAACGTACAGGACCCCAACACGTTCGTCCAGCTGCCCCTGCAGTCGGCTGTGCACAGGGAGATCGCGCGCTACCGCCTCAACGAAGTAAGCCACTGCCCTGGGCGTACATGCACACACACACACACACACTGCTCCTGATGAGTTTGCGCCGGTTGTTCTCAAACGCAAACTCTTTTCGAGCAGAGAATAGGTCCAAAACGAAACTCAAGCAAGTTAGGCACGCAAACTTATCAGGAGGAGTGACGGTGAGTATGCTCGTATCTGCTCATGCTTGAACCAATGCTGACCTTTGTCCATGATAGTGCCATGGCACGCAATTCACTGTAGACGCTGGATTGAGTTGTCAATTGGCTATCAGAAGTGTTTTGTCTGCGGCGAAAGCCCTGCCTTGTATGCAGCACACCTGGGGCATGCTTCTGCTGCCACCCAATGCATGAACGTCAAACAAGAGCAGACAGCCTTGGCTTGCCAACCCATTTCATGGTGCAATGGCCTTGCCTTTGCTCTCTCCTTTGCCCTGCTCTTCCCAATGCCCGGCAGTGCTGTGCTCTGTCCGCAGAACCCTGCCACCCAGTCCCTCGCCTCCACACTCAGCTGGTACGTGGGCATCAAGGTCTTCCCGCACCCCACGCTGGAATCCGTATCGGTGGTATCGCAAGTGAGTCACACACTGGTGTCGCCAGGCAGGGTGCAGTGGCAGTTGTATCCAGTGGTACATCAGTGGCAGTGGATGGCAGGCAGTGGTAGTCAGGCAGTCGTATCCTGAGTGCGTGGGACAACTGGACGCACAGCCCTCTCTACATGGAGGTACTTGGCTGGCTGCTCAGCAGCACCAGATGGTAGGATGGAAAGACAATACGGCCTGCAGTTACTTAACTAGGCCTGAAGTCGCACGCCCACCTGCCATTTCTACGCATCATGACTTGTGGACGGTGACATCCTTTTACTTCAAAACACACGCAAGAGGACTGGAGGTCACATAGACAATTGTCCCAGAACTGGCAAACATCCTTTTTATGACATAGTCGGGTGTAATCGTACATGCTGTCTGCGTTTTCTCATCCGGTTCTGCCCCACTCTCGCTCCTCATTGCGCCCACCATCCATTGCACAGGTGTTGGGTCCATTCGTCTTTGCGGCGTGCATGTTCAACTTCGTGACTCAAATGTCAACCGTTGTCATGGAGAAAGAAAACGGCCTCCGCCAAGCCATGCGCACCATGGGCCTCAGGGACTCTTCTTACTGGGCGTCATGGCTGCTGTGGGAGGTGACCATGGCCTTCGTCACAGGCCACGTGATTGCAATCTTGGGCTTGATCATGCAATTTGATCTTTTCTTGAACAACAACTACGGCATCCTGTTCTTTCTCTTCTTCCTCTTCCAACTGGCCATGAGCAGCATTGCGCTGGCCTTGTCAGCCTTCCTGCAGCGTACCCAGACTGCGGTCTACATGGGCTTCATCATCTTCATTATTGGCTGGGTGATGCAGACGGTAAGTGGTGGAATGGGGTCCAGACAGGCAGGCCCGCATTACAGGAGGGTAATCATCAGGGTTTCATTATGATATGAAGTAGTCAAACTCATTCTGAGTTTCGCTGGCCTCTTGGCCTCAGATGTTCTCTGCCACATACATCTCTGTCACCTGCTGCATTTAGCCTGTTACTCCCTCCTCCCCATCTGACGTCAGCCCGCTCTCATGTCAGATTATCAATGCGCCAAACCACCAACACTCATGCTCAATCTGCTTGCCTCAGGTCGTGATTTTTGGCGTTCCCTACACCCCTGACTACTGGCTGTCAACCCCCATCGCCAAGCTGCTGACCGTCATCTTCTCCATCTTCCCCTGGGACCTGCTCATGAAGGGGTTCCAGGACCTGGGCGCAGCGACTGTCAACAGTGACTTCCCGGGTAAGGGACTGGGCACAGGCATGCTATAGCCATTACCAACAGCAGAGCAAAGCATCAACACTTGATATGCCCGCGAGATACCTCATGTAACTGATGCTTCTGCCAGGTGCTTATCAGTGAATATTGACTACAAGTCAAAGGACTGGCCTTCAAACGCTCGCTGTAGATAACTGGTGAATGCAAGTGTCATCATCATGCTGTAGCCATTACCATTAGCCACAAGTAAAGGATTGTGTGTTGTCAAAAGCATGCTCAATGTTGATGCATTTGCAACTGCAGTTATGGTGCCTGCAATATAGCTGCCCTGCGCACTCCCACAACTGCCGACATAATGGCATGCCCAACTGGCATTGTCCATGCTTTCAATGGCTAATCAACACTGTCAATACACGGCTGTCACTGGGCACCGTAGCATGCAAGTGCATTAGCGAAATGCATATGCTGTGCATGCCACCATCTGATTGCAGGCCTGAGGTGGAGCGAGCGGAAGAGCTACTGCCAGAACATCCCCAACGTTGAGGATCAAAACGCATGGGCCGCTGCCAATAACTACAATCCCACTGAACAGTAAGTGACGAGAGAGGTGCCACAAAGACGGGAAAGATGACAAATGTCGGTGCACCGGTATGATTGCTGGGTTCTTTACATCATCCGTACTGTGTCCTGCAACAGACTTCATGCATGGGGCGCTGCTTGCTCAAGCTACTTTTCTAACTGTCAGGCTCTCGCGCCCACAGCTACCACACCGTATGTTGAGCCCTGTCAATATCACGTAATCTGAAGCTGCGTGACATCATTTTGCAACCAAACCAAACCAACCCATGGCTGCTCTGCCCCATGCGTCCACAGGTTTGTGAGCTTCGACTGTGTTCTTTCACTGAACAAGATCTACGAAATCTTGATCGCCCTGTGGCTGGGCTGGTTCGTCCTGGCCATCTATCTGGACAATGTGCTCAAGAACGAGTTCGGCCTCAGAAGGTAAGCCAATCCATTGGACATAGAGAACAAACCTCAGCACAGCCTCGCTGTCGTAATGTTAGCACAGGTGCTGCTGGTGACAGCGTGCTGCCATGCATGGTATGGCATACGCCTGTGCTGGTAATCTCGTTGGTGTCACGTGCTCTGATACAGTTATACCTTTGGGTAAGTCGACGGAGGACGGCAGCCCCATGGTCTCTGCCGAACAACACATTTCACCTGGATCGCATGCCCTGCCAGACCCCTGGTATGCTTCCAAGAGTAACCACACTGCCCCTGCATGGCCCTGCCCTACAGGCCTCTCCTATACTTCCTCCTGCCCAGCTACTGGTCCCCTGCTACCTCCAGCCCAGTGGACGCGCTGTCCCATGTGCTGCGGGAAGACGGGCAGGGCCCGGACGAGGCGCCGAATAAGGATGAGGATGTTCTGGCGGAGGAGTCGAGGATGAAGCAACTGCTGCAGCACAGGACAGGTGGGGCACTGCATGGCCAGCCTTGGGTATATGTGTGCCACTGAAGATTGACGGCATGCACGGCTTTTGTGGGTGTGTGGGGGTGGTGGTGTGGGGGTGTCTGTCTGTCTGTCTGTCTGCCGCCTGTCTCACACAGGAAGCGCTTTTCCACGCCATAGGATAAATCAATCAGATTCCAATAGCGCCCAGCAAACGCAAGGGGTCTGGGCCCCAATGCAGCAAGCCCATCAGCTTTGTTCACTCTGTGACTCGGTGTTTTATGGAGCATCAATCATCAACAAGCGGAGGGTTGTTGGTGCTCAGTATGTTTTTGTGCCCGCTATGATAACTTTGTATGATAAGTTTGCATGTGTTTTTGGTGTGCTATTCAGGTCACACCAACAAGGAGGGTGAGCTGGCTGCGTACGTGGACGTGCGGAACGCCATTGAGGTGTTCGGCCTTAAGAAGGAGGTAAGGCTTACAAGGCCCTGGCAGCCTTGACGCTGCAGTCGTGCCCAATCAGCCCTACAAATATCTTGACTGCAACCATGCAAACAATTGATGCCGACCTCTGCAGCAGTTCAGTTCCAAGGGCATCGGTTACTCATGGGCGGACTGTTCATACAATCATGGAATATACGACTCACCGCCGGGCGCTCTGGCTCAAGCATGTTGCGAGTTGTTGTTGTTTGTCTGCCTGTGTGCAGTTTGGCGGCAGCAATGGGTGCTGCGGTCGCAGCCTGCTCTGTTGCGGCGCGTTTGATTGCTGCAGCTGCAAGGCGCAGGCGAGCTTCTGGCCCATCAAAGGCTCCTGGCTGGGCATCGAGCAGGGACAGCTGTTCTGCCTGCTGGGACCAAACGGCGCAGGAAAGGTAAGGATTTGTTTTACTGGCTACCTTCAGTCTTGCGACCGCTCAGTTTTGTACAAGACCACAGATTCCCAAACTGTGTAAAACTGTCTGCGGTGGAACTGACTGTTGACACTGCTGGTGAGATGAAATTTGGAAGTCGGTCAGGTTGAATGCGGACAGTGACTTGTGCCTTCGTGATAGCCTGAGTGATGCTGCACTGCAAGAGCTCAGTGCGCCAACTTCTCTAGCAATCTCACAGCCTGAAGTTACTCCGGCAACCTATAACTGTGGTGGTGGGCCGCTTCCAGCCATCACCCGCACTTCTCTGCTCTTCGTCTCCTCGCACACTGCGACACACCATCACGCACCGCCACACACACACCAGCATGCACAGTGCGTTTCTGCTCCGTCGCACACCATGCAGACCACCACCATCAACTGCCTGACGGGCGTGCTGCCGCCCACTCATGGCGACGCGCTGATCTACGGCCAGAGCATCCGCTCAACGGGCGGCATGGACAAGATCCGGTCCCTCATGGGTGTGTGCCCACAATTCGATGTGAGTAGGACGGCCGTTTCTGGATTTCTCCTGGCAACACACACGCTGTCAACTAGCTCGGCATCGTTCAGAGTGTCATGCCCCACTCAGCAACGTAACGGGTGTTGTTGGTGCATGTCAGCTTGGCGCCCAGACCGAGTACCTGAGATATTTCCACCCGACGAGAGCGGTTTCAAATGTCGCAGTGCAGTTGCTTGTCTTGATGGCTTGCACTGAGTTCTTGGCTTAACGAGTGTCAGGCACGCAAGTCTTGATGAGATGTTGTGTCTAGCTGCAGCATCCTGTGTTGAACCCTTGCACAGCCATGTGATGGTGATGATGATGGGTGCAGTTGCTGGGGCCGTGGCCAATCATTTCCCTCCTCAGTGTGTCCTGTATAGCACGCCTTCCATTCCACCCTCATGCCCTTCTGCATCACTCTCAGGTCCCACCCTTGCATCCCACGGTTTTCCCACTCCGCGATTTCATGCACTGTTGCAGGTCCTGTGGCCCGAGCTATCCGGCATCGAGCACCTGATGTTGTACGGACGCATCAAGGGGTGCGGCTGGGCCAACGTCCAGAGGGACGCAGAGACCCTGCTGGAGAGGGTGAGATAAACCACAAGACATGTCTTGTGCGTTTGTCGGTTTCAATTCTGCACCAGGAGTCCGTAGTTGATGGCTGGGATGCATTACAAGTTCTGCACTATCAGTTCTGCATTACAAGTACGCGGCTCTGTTAGACGGTGCTTGTTCAGCTGACTGGACTGCCTCTGTGCGACTTGTTGATTACCATTTGTTGACAAGGGTTATTAGTGCCACTTGGTGGGCTTGCAAACGTGTTGACGGGTTACTCGGTCCAGCTTGCAAGTTCTTATGCTGGCTCTTCCTTCTCCACTACCCTTTCAGGTGAAGCTGACGTACGCTGGCAAGCAGCGCAGCGGTGCCTACTCCGGCGGCATGAAGCGGCGCCTGAGCGTGGCCATAGCGCTGCTGGGAGACCCCAAGGTCGTGTACCTCGATGAGCCAACCACAGGTGGGAGGTCCTTTTGATGACATTATGTTGTATTACTTTTCTTTTCTCTTTTGAGCCTGGATGAGCCAACCATGGGAGGAGCTCATGTTGATTGTTATACCAGGGAGTTGCCGTGACCAACTTGAACAGCTATGGAAGCATGATTGGAGAGGCTGAGATCAGGCCTGGCTTACAGGTGCAGCGATGTGATGGAGATGGCGTGCTTGGGATACTACTGCTTGCACCGCACTTACTGTTGCCGTGTGTGTCATGTGTGTCGGTGTTGTTTAGTCGTTGTAGTTGTTGTGAGTTGTCGTTGTTGTAGTTGAGCACATAGCTTCAGGGAGGACTGCTCTGGTGGGGGCAAGAGTGGGAGGGGAAGAATCACCACAAGCCTAAACACTTGCGGTGAATGCGTGTGCAGGCATGGACCCCATCAGTCGTCGCTACGTGTGGGACATCATTCAAGAGGCCAAGGTGCGGAACCAGGGTTGTTGTGGTGCCCTTGTCCATGGCCCTTGACTCGGTTATCCTGCTATCTGCAACTGATGCCATTGGCTACGCATTACTAGGCATTGCTATCATTTGTTACTGCATTGGACAGGGTACAATTATCATGTGTTCATTTGAGCTTGTGCTTGACTGCTGCCCATGTTTGACCAGTGCATGCAAGGCACTCAAGCCCTGCTGAGCCTGGTTGGTACACGTGCCCTTCTCTTGAAAGGTTTCAACTGCATACACCCTGTTTGTGGTGTACACACCTCTCCACTGCATGCATCCTGTTTGTGCATCTGCATATCCCGTCTGGCCGTGGTGTGTGCAGGTTGGGCGTGCGATTGTGCTTACCACGCACAGCATGGAGGAGGCGGACATCCTCGGAGACAGGATCGCCATCATGGCGCTGGGCAGGCTGAGGTGCCTGGGCTCGTCGCTCAGGCTCAAGCAGCGCTTCGGATCAGGCTACCAGGTGAGGCGGGCGCACGCATGAGCCGTCAGTTACCATCATGACTATCCCAGTACATGGCCAGTCACAGGCGACACAGCTACATGGTGTGAGGGCACATACCCCTTTCTACCGCCATGCAAAATCAAGTTGAGTTTCAGAGTTACGGCCAGTTTCTGTCGAGTAACTCTAGCGATGATACGGTATCTATCTTTGAGTCACCTGGACTAGCATTCGCAACCAAGACTTTGGACAGCTGGATGGCACAAGTTACACACGTGCCAGGGCAGCAGACGTTTGAGCCACCGCTTCAGTGCTGCTTCTTCGAATGTCGTGTTCATAAATGTCCTGTTTTGAGTGGGTGGAGTGGCGCCGCTGCCTTGTTCTGGTCACACGAATTGCCCCTGCTACTTCCGTACACATAAGCTTGCCCTGCTTCCTGCCCACAAAGCTCGCCCTGCTACACTTTCCCGTGCTCCCTACCTGCTCCACAGCTCGGCTTGTTGTGGCTTGCTGCCTTCTATCGCTCAAGCTTTTCCTGCTGATCTCTGTCTCACCAGATTTCCCTGCTACCCTCCCTTCAGGTGTCCGTGAGTGTGCAGCCGGGCACCGGAGTGGTGGTCGAACCCCATGTGATTGCTGACAGGGCGGCTCGTGTGAACGCGCTGTTCAAGCAGCACCTGGGCCTGGAGCCGGCGGAGGAGGGAAGGGTGTACACAACATTCCTGGTGCGAGGGAGGGACGAGCAATGCACTGTCAGTAGGAGCTGAGGGGTGACAGCTGAGGTATCCCTGTTGCAAGGGCTTGTGTTGCTCTGCTGAGGTATCCCTGTCAGGATTTTGCAAGGGCTTGTGTTGCTCTGCTCTGTCCATGCTTGTAACTTGCAATCCGACAAGGCCGTTTGATGCCTGGATATACCTTGTGTGTCCTCAGGTCCCCCGAGAGAGCGAGCCCGCTCTAATCCCGTTCCTGGCCAGCCTGGAGAAGAACGCACATGAGCTGGGGCTGACGGACATCCAGCTGAGCCTCACGTCACTTGTGAGTGACACTCAGCAGGCGGTGCTCTCCTGGCTTACACATCATTCCAAATTCTGGTTGGGCTTCTATTCATCACCGAGAGGCCAGTTATTAACCATGCTCTTTCTGCCCACAAGAGGAACTCTCTTAACTTGACAAGGTCGTGGGCATGGTCGATGCTCAACTGTTCCTCCTGGCTTGCTCTTCCTTACTGAACAGCACGGATGCCCTTTCGCCCCTTATCCTGCCATGCCATGTGAGCATATAACATGTGTAATACATTTTCCCAACCTATGACTGCATCCATCTGCTTGTGAAATTTTGCAGGAGGAGGTTTTCCTTTCCGTTGCCAAGAAGGCCGCCCTTGAGGCCGCCCAGGCCTCGGGACCCCGGGGCCTGCGCAAGAAGGACCTGCACTTCTGCGTCACCTGCCTCAAGGCCTCACTGCTGGCATTCACTCTGCCCATTTCCATCTTCGGCGTGTGCTGGTGGGGCAGGTTCATGGTGAGTGTATATGGCCAGCGCCTGCATGTATATTGATCACATCGTAATTAGATTTCAAATCAATTACAGTACTATGTCGATTTCATATTGTTATCACGGTCACATGATATTTATATGGGCATATGGTTACAGGTGGGCAAGGACGTGGAGAGCGGGCCTGTGGCCACTCTGCCGGACGGAACAACGGTGCACGTGCCCCCGGGGCAGGACTTCGTGCAGGACAGCAACGGCAACATGTACAAGTGAGCTGGCGGGCAGGGCAATGGTGGTGGTGCCAACCTCTACAGCATGTGATCGGCGCCGATTTTGTTGTTGTTTGCATGGCCTTCAGTCCGGGGAGGACTGCTCAGCAGGGGATTGGCGTCGATTGGTGCAGCAGTGTGTGAAAAGTGCAACCGGCATCGGCACAGAAATGAGACAGGGTTGCAGTGCAGCCTGGTTGGCAAATTTCTTAACGTCAGCTCCATGGCTGTTGTCACTTACATGTCAGGTGGCGCTCAAGCGACACATCGTGTCGAATGAATGCGACCTGGGTATCTGCTGTCCTGCGTCACGACAGCTTACGCTGCCCTTGTGCAATTGGACGTCAGTTTGTCCTGGCCGCTTTCCGTCCCTGTACTTTGATGACCCGGAAGTCATATGCATGGCTCAACCTTCCTGTGTCTACTTTTGCTGCACAGGGTCATCTGGGGCGTGGATGACTCTGGCCACCTTGTGGTGCAGGAGACTAAGCCCATGGAACCCGGCGCCCTCCCACCCGGCATGGTCTCCACACGGCCCACATACGCGGCAGTGCACGGCAAGGCACGTGTGCCACTGCCCGGGAACATTCTCATGGAGGTGAGAGGCAACCCACAGACTGTGACCAGCAGCCGGCGCGTTGTCACCCTTGTCTGTCCGGAGCCACACATGCCGACACGTTTACACTTGTTTTGTTTGCCATGTGGCACAAACCCTAGTTGCAGATTTTGGAAGACCAACATCACTTCCTGTGTGCAGGGTTTGTGGCACCAGCCACCCTGCAGGCGTATACGTAACCGCGTGTGTACGTGTGTAGTATGCAGTTCTCATATCAGATTGACATGGTACAGGAACACAAC
>QAXH01003220.1:0-60854 GCA_004335635.1 Chloromonas sp. AAM2 | reverse complement strand
CAAGCGACTGTGCCCTTGCTGCACAGTCCACTCGCTACAGCAGCAACATACTTAATACCCTGACTGCAGCGTGTAACCCTGTTTCCCTGACTTTTACAAAGTAATTATATTCTTAGATAAAAGTCAGGGAAACAGGGTTACACGATGCAGTCAGGGTCTAAGAGGGCTATGCTTAAGTGCTTAATACGCCAACCGTTATGCACATGACTTGAATGGCGGTTGAGCTGTTTGTAGGCTGTTAAGATTGGGTCAGACGCGTATGTTCATAATCACCCTTACCTATCTAGCCATATGACCACTAGCCTATTACCCTGACTACGCCTGTAACCCTACTTCCCTGACTTTTACAAAGTAATTATATTCTTAGATAAGAGTCAGGGAAGTAGGGTTACAGGCGTAGTCAGGGAAAGACGTGTGTGGCGTGAACAGCCTTTTGCAATATTGTTTGCAATACTCGTTATTGCCTCATAGATGCAGTCACGGCATATGAACGCAAAAGACCTGATTGATTAGCCCAACTGCCAAAACTGCTTTGAGATTGTCGCAGCCATGAAGTTGTCACTTGGTGACACATCAGTGACAGTCAAATTCCATTGCTGCATTTGGATAAATGACACTAGTGACATTTATTTTTCTATAAATTCTAGAGAAAGAGATGTATATGTATTATACATATGTAGTGTAGAGATGCATAAAAGTGTTAAAAAATAAGTGTCACTAGTGTCACTTTTGTCATTTCTCCTTGTGGCATCGTTGAATGTGCTTTGCATACCAGTGCAGAAAAGTGACACGAGCTGACACTTTGAAGGTGACGCCCTATGGGCGCAGCCGAAGGCTGACACTGTGACACAGACTGTGACCATGTGACAGTGAGCAGCGATGGGATGCTCAGAGGCAGGAACAGCCCGCGCTCACCTCGGTCTCCCGCCCGGGGGCTTGCAGGGGGTTAGTTTTTTGTTTACAGTTTTTTGTTTACAGTTTTTTGTTTACAGTTTTTTGTTTACAGTTTTTTGTTTACAGTTTTACAGTTTTTGTTGACAGTTTGTGAAAAGACAGCGTCAACTGGTACATACAGAGGACTCTTCACCCTTCTCCACAACGGGTAAGTGTCCACATAGGCGAATCTTCGCTCTCCACAACTCCTGTTTACAATTCTCTTTAGTGTCAAGTGTCCATACAGTGGCTATTTTACACTCTTCACCCTTCTCCACACTGTCAAGTGCCCATACAGTGAGTTTTTACACTTTTACACTTTTTCTCACACTTACAACACCCACAAGCCATCCCGTTGTCATACTCTAATCTGCCCATACAGTCGTCAAATGACCACTCTCCACTTGGTAACCCGACTCTCCAGCACCACTTTCCCGATCTCCACTCCGGAGAGTTTACTGTTTTGACCCTGCTGTAAAACTGTCAAATTTACACTTCTGAGCACGGATGGACTGATGCATGCTGGAGCAACTGCAGCCACTACAATTCTTGCATTCGCGCTTCGTCTGATGCGCTTTAATCTTGCAAGATCCGTAATGCACAGGGTAGAGTTTTGCCTGCTTTTGGCGACACTCTCTCAGCAGCCATGGAGAGTGGAGGGGACGGGGGCGACAACGCAAGCAGCCCCAACAGACATGGCACTGTTTGGCCTGTATGCGTGGTTAATAGTCTCAGAGCTGTTCTTAGAACTTCCTAGAACTTCATAGAACTTTCTCTTCCACCGCCACCCCAGGTTCTCTTGCGCAAGGGACAGCCGTTTGTCATTGCGCCCCGTCAATTCGGCTATCCGAGCTATCCGGCCATCCGGCGATCCGGCTTCCCCTTCACCGAGTATTTTATATAAAGTAGTAGGTGTGTATTCGAATGGTTGGATAGCCGGATATCTGGCGATCGCTATCCCGCTGCTCAAGGATGGTCGGATATCCGGACTCATAGTCGGATATCTGGCAGTCGCTATCCGGCTGCTCAAGGTCGGACTGTGCTGTCATCTGGCTGTCCATCCGGCCCATCCGAGTGTCATCCGGCTGACCAGCGGTACCTTCTGGTTATGATACTGCAGACGAGATTATGCTGCAAACATGAACCTGAGACGTCTTGCGTTTGAAAAATTTGAAAGGAATGGCGTAAGCCGGCCCAGAAACGGTCAGTTAGGAGTTGTTGCGGTTCACGGGCTTGCATTTCGTGACTAAGGTGGTGCGTACTGGCTGGACAGCTCGTGGTATACGCGGTACATCAGTAGCATTGGAGCCAGCATGTGGGGCAGGGTGCCCTGCATCCACCCTTAGTAGTATGCAGGGCACCCTGCACCACAGCAGGAAGCAGGCCCCTGCTGTGGCACAGCCCCTTCCACAGCCTGCTAGGCGTGCATTAAGGCACCCAACTTCACTGGACAGCAGATCTGAGCTGCAGGTGGCCAGTGTGGGGGGCAGGGTCCCCTACATACTAGGAGTGGATGCAGGGTCCCTGCACCGCGCAGGGGCCCGCTTTCTTCATGACAAGCTGGTGTGAATAGCTTGTGGTATACGCCAAACGGCAGCATCGAGCAAGCCACAGTCATGTGGGGCAGGGCACCAAGCTACTACTACTGGACTACTACTACTACCGTATTGACCCTTGGTTTTAATCCGAAAATCAGTCCAAAAAATCGGATTCGGCCGACTAAATCAGGCCTTCTGCAAAAATTGTCGCTGCTGCGCAGCAAGTTCCGACTTTGGTACGAAAACGTGGAGGGTTCAGGGTTTAGTCATGTGTCTGTGCGCAGCGCTGCTGCGATACGCCATTGCAATGTGCTGCAATGCAAACATCCATCTGAGCTCCACACTTGCTTGAGGGCTTCGCCATGCAGATATGCTCCAAGCTTAGCAACGCCATCGTGGCCAGCGGATACGGGACTGCTATTAGCTGCTCCACGTGTACTTGCGCCTGGAGGGCAGCTGACTGCCGCAGAGCTGCAATTCAGAGCACAATTCGAGGCGCGACAGCAGCAGGAGCAGCAGCCGCAACAGCAGCAGCAGCCAAGAACCCGATAGGTCGCCCTCCCGGCAGTAAACGCAAAGCAAAACCCACAATTGACGTGGAAAGCATGCAGCAGGGTGATGAGCATGAGGCAGACAGTGGGGATCCATGGAGTGATGATGAGGACCAAGGGTGGCATCGCGCAGTTCTTGAAGAAGCAGTAAGCATGATCTCATGACTTGGCACTAGACATCATGGAACACCTAACATTCATGGCTGTATGAACTGAAGACACTCATATAGACATTGTTGATTGAATCCTGCTGCTGGTCGGTTACGTTGAGATGTTTTACATTTGGCTTTGTGTTTGATGGTAGGTGTGTTGGATGGGATAGCAGGTCTCGGATTTCAGCTGAGAATTTATGCAACAGAATTCGACTAGTGCACGACAATTCGGCCCAAATTCTTGAAAAATCCGACTAAGTTCAGAGTTTGGTAAGAAAATTTTTCCTCCGTTTTTGCGGCCGACTAAGATAAGATCCGACTGGAAAGTATGATCAGTACGGTACTAGGCCAGTGGGGCAGGTTCTACTCAATGAGTAGGCCGCCATTGATGGCAAGGATTTACATAACCACCCGTGTGCCCGGCGTCCATAATGTGCACGGGACCTGAAGGGACTGAAGGGAATGCCATCTCACAATGGATATTGAAATTACCACACGCGTGGTAATTGAAGTTACCACACACCCAGTGCTTTGTATGATGTCTGCACACGTCACCACACGGCAGCGCGCACGAGCGCCATTATACATTACAAAAACATCATTGGCCTTCTATTACAGCACTCGCGCACTTTTGTCACCGTCCACAGGGCGCCAAGATGAACACCCACACGATTCTGACTTTGAACCGCTTACTTGAGGCACAGAGTAGTGCCTCGGGAGTGCGGCAAGATACAGTTACGGTGCACAACCAGGTCTCTTGGCATGTAATTGGTTTGGATGTATGCATGCATGCATGGCCCGTGAGTCAAACACGGTACCAAGGCAAGATGTCGCACAACGCGGCGAACTCCCGCATTCTTGTGCTGCCTCAGGCGACAAATGCCCAAGATGACATGCTGGCGTGTGCTGGCTGCTGTTTCTCAACAGCGTGTGCGTGTGCGTCGGGTGCGCTCTTGCATCATGCAGGGCTGAGTGGCATCTAAGAACACACTGCGTCATGGAATGGCGTCATGGAATACAGCGCACAAACCAGTGTACTGTACGGTGCTCAAATGCAGGGAATTTGGGTGGCTCCCAAGATGACATCCAGGCTCCATATATCCGCAACAACACGCAGCTGCAGAACAGAATGGGAAGTGGTGACAGGCTGTGGGACGTCTACGCATACCCAATTACACTTTACAACTACAACACACATCACCAACACATGTTCCAGTGGTATTGACAGGAATTGTCCCAGAACTGGCAAACTTCTTTTCTTGTAGATGAAGCGGAATCAGCCTTCCACCCGGCTGGCCCAGCGACGAGCAAGCAATGGCCTTGTCACATGCAGTCCTCAAAGGGTTCGTGCCCATGTTGTAATCTGCTGTAAGTTTGAGAGTTTGCGGGGCCAGAAGTATGACTGTTGCCGCCTAGGCGGGCTGGAGGCACCTGTGCACAGGTTGTAACCAGCGGCGCCCGGCGGTAGCACTGGCCTTAACGGCGGCGCTCTGGCATGCAAGCAGTTTGCGGTATCAATCGGCTTCCGGTACGGCAATGTTTCCAAAAAGCAAAAGCGTGAAACGACAATGAGGTGACAACTCAAAGGTGGCCTGCTCTGGTCAGATTGTTTCAGGGCCTCCTCTGGCTTGGTGGGCTAGACAAACCGTCATAAGATGCCTCCAAGCCTCTCTGCGTATATCTAGTCGCTTGTGCATCATGGCGAACAGCACAGGCGCCCAGACCGGGAGAGTGGAGTTCAACCGAGGCTCCTTGAACCCATGGGCAGACACAGAGGCGCGTCATGCCGGCAATGGGTGCTATCGATTTTGGAAGGTGTGTGGGTCCTTTTGCGCGCACAGCCCGGTCAGATGCCGATGGCCCAGGCGAAAACATACTAGCTGGGAGTTGTTGCAACCATGAGGCTTGATTGCCTAGACGGATTGCGGATTCCAGTCCCTTGTTAGATGCTTGCGCCTCGCAAACGGCAGCGATTTTGATAGTTGAAGGCTCCACGCCTCATTGCCAAGCACGCCTTGGTTCACATCGTCAGCGGCTGTGGGCGACGCTGACTCACAACGAACCAGGATATTCCTTTGGGCACCGTACAGCGCAGTCAGAAGGACGCCCTGTCCGTTGACCGGCTTTGACTCGCCATTCATTTGGTTGGCATCCATTAGCACAACAGAGTTCAGCTCTGTACCACTAGTTCAGGTGCTTCATGGAATGCAATCAACAATATTAATGACCATCACCTGTGCACCCTTGACAACCAAGGACACCACCTTACTTACGACTAGGCCGGTAAGCTGCAGGAACACGTCCAAAGCAATCGCCACAATGCCTAACACAGCCTGTGCCCTGCACCTGCCTGTCACTCCACTGCAGATGTTGACCGGTACCCTTAAACGGAACCCTGTTGTGGTATACATGCCAGTCCTCGCGTTCTGCATCGTGTTGGGCCTTGGACTGTTCGGAATATTCTTTGGCATTGAGCAAACACTGCATGAAAATTCGTGAGTGGTGGCGTATGCATAAGGTCACCCCACCAGATCATGCATAATCAGAGAAACAGAGCGGACATGCATAAGGCATGGACTTCAGCCGAGTTACAACATGGATGTTAGTGCAGGATTGTTTGCAAACTCCAGCTCGTGCTGTGCAGTATTGCAGATTTATCCAACACTGTCGACTTCCAATTGTCATCACATGCAGTACACATGCTCAGTACGCGGCTGAAGCTGCCATGCCTATCCTGGAGCTGTCTGTGATCAAAGCACGGAACACGATGCGTGCAACGGTCACAGCCATCAAAATGTTTCCCATGACCTTTGCCTTTATGGATTCCAGCAATTCCTCTATTCTCAGTAATTTATGGGCAAAGGTGAGACAGAGCTGGGGAGCAAGTCGCGGTATCATGACGCAAACAGCACCCAGGGCAGAAGTGTGTTACCAGTTTGTGCGTGTACATCCGTTTTGTGTAGAGGATCTTAGGTAGAGGGAAATGTTTCATGTACAATCTGAGTCGACATATGGGGCCTGTTAGCTTGTTGAGGCCCCTCAACAACCAGATGGACAAAAAGACAGTTCCTGGTGGGGGGATAAGGCAACACATTGGCACACATAGGTAGCTGATAGATAACCAGTGCACCTGCGTCCATTAAAAAGCCTATAAGTCGCAGCACAGGTCAACTGACCAATCAAAGGACAGGTTAGCACACAAGCATGCAGTCTCTTGGCATCTCAGCTTGGTACTGCCTTATCCTACTCTAGGCAGACGGCCTGAGCTTGTGGATGCACACGTGCCAATTGCAAGACCCACATGTTGCAGCTGATCAAAGTGTAAGCCAGCCTGAAAGCAGGCAGTGCTTTGTTATTCCAACTGATCACTGCCCTCGACAGGACGACTACACCAATGCGGAAGTGTCGGCCAGTTTTGTGCGTGTTATCATTGCACCTCTCGGCTATGTCGGTGTTCGCTACCCTCTGGACGCCCCTGGGCTTATTTGGACCACTGGACAGGACCTTTTGGCTAGTGACAGCCCATACCTGCCGGGGGCGCTGCAGGCGCTCGAGACAACCAGGCCTGTTCTGCAAGGTATCCCTGGGATGGCAGGGAAGGGAGGGGTGATGCAAGACCTTGAGTGCAAGAAGCTCCGGCAAAACACTGCGTGTTGTATGGAAAAGGAGGATATGCGCATGGTGTTTCAACTGTAAATAATGATAGGAGTCTGAGTTCATAGCTAATTTTGGCTGGGACGAGACAGGGTCAAGCCAGCGTGTAGCGCACACAACAATCTGGGATAGGCATGTGGCTCGGGCATATCTAGTCCATGTGGCAGCATATCATTTTGTTCCTCTGGACTTGACAGACCCAGTGTTGCCCTCCTGTGCGCAGGTTCCCTGCCAGGAGGAGGCAGCAACTCCCTAGCCGTTGAGTTTGAATCCATCTCTTTAGACCCTGGTGCTGTCACAGCCGCCCTACAGGGGTCCCCTTACAGCGGACAGTCAGGGTCGCCGGGCCGAGCAAGCGCCACAGCCGGACTAAATACATCAACCTGGTGAGCCGCTGTTCTAGGCTGCCTCCACATCCTGATCTAAAACTGCCTGGATGGTTGCTTTGTTCTGTCCTTATATGGCTGTCGGACTTGCTCCTCTTGGACTTGCCCTTTGATGCCCTGCCCTGTTCCTGTTGCTCACTTCTTGGATGGCTCTCGTGCGTTTGACAATGAATTGGCAGTGCACCAGACTCTGCCGTTTGGCCTGGCTGCTGGGTGTGATTCATATTGCTTGCTTACGTTCTGGGAATACGTACTCATTTAAGGCCAACTAGTGTGGGTCTTGATCGATGCCGGGCGTGCCATGGGACAGGACCCTTGGCATCCCGATGCTGCCTGCGAGCATGTCGTTACGTGCTGCTGCCGCTGCTCATAGGTGGGGCTTTGTGATAATGGAAGTTGATCTGGCGAAGCTAGCCAAGGCGTTAGCCCAGTCAGCTGTAGAACTGGAAGACGACGGCTACCGAGTAAGAGTGCTGTATGCACAGCCATCTGGCAACCAAAGCGTACATGAGTTGCTTATCTACCAGACCACAGACAGCGCTCCAACCAAAGGAGCGGCCACAGCTGTTAAGACCTTTCCTGCAGGGACGGTGGGTGATGCCAGCAGTCATGTTATTCATGGCCACTTATTGCATGGGCGCCTTTACTGGTGCAGCCACATTCCAAACACATCGACAGCTTGCATAACCCCAGGATCAGCCCGTGCCAAACCCTTACCACAGAGCATCACAACGATTGTTGAAAACATTCAGTGGCAGCAACTCTGACGTAAAACTGACATCGGCGTGTGTGCTGCTTATCTGCTCGCTCTGCAGTTCACACTAATCTTGTGGCAAGATGATTGGTACCCACCCTACGTTGCTCCTCTGATAGTGATGGTGGTGCTCGTATCCGTTGGTGTGTGGGCGTTCACTTTCCTTCTGCTCATAAAATGGTGCGTAAGGCAGGAACTGGTGTGCGCAAGCATGGCTGTCAATTCAAAACGCCAAGGTTCCGCCACCCAGCCGGCAATCGCAACATCATCAACATTCACTTCTGTACATTCGTGTGTTTTTCTGGGATTGGATGTCCAAACGCGCTTAGGAAGGTTGGCATGGCGCGATAGGACAGCGTAAATGCAGTGGTTGGCTGAGCGCTGATGACGCCTGCGCTGGCGGCAGAGCTTGAAATGGCAGCACTGGGGCCATTGACAGCACCGCACAGATTCACACCTAGCCCAAAAAAAAAGATGTTTGCCAGTTCTGGGACAATTCTTGGGACAGTTGCACGGCCCACACTGTGGCATTGCTACTGGGACAGCTGGTTGAGATTCCACCACTCCAAGAGAGATGTGCCGTCTGGTGTGGTAAAGTACTTGAGGGAGAACTTGCGTTTGCACTTGGAGCAATACTTGACTGGCTGCCCTACTGACTTGCCACTGCCATTGGTGTTCAGACTGATGGTAGTGTTACGACTTGCATTACCGAGTTCTGAGACCTAGACTTTGGCTTTCCCTTTCCCGTTTTCCCTGCCGCCACACGGGTTCCAGTGCAGTTTCGGGAAATTGTCCCAGAACTGGCAAACTTTCTTTTTTCAGTGAAACATGGAGCGGTTCAAGGTCATCAATCTTGAAGAGGCAAAGACGATGGATGGCGGAATGTTGGCTGCTTGCAGGAAGCAAAACCGCGCACTGCTGTCTCACGTGCTTCCCAAGGCTACCATCTCTCGACTGCGAGCCAAGTGGGACTGGAAGGCCATTGATGCAGGCCGCAGCGCTGTTGAGAAATCCGAGCATCAGTCAGGTACGTGGCCATTGTCGGTCAATCCCTTCGACGAGCGTACCTACGCACCTGCCCACTGGAGGAAGTTGCACCGCCTCCATTTTGACTACTTTGGACAACTGCGCGGCAGTAGAACATGTGGGGGAAAGCACACCTCATGTGGGACAAAGTTGCAGACAACGGCAAGGAATTCCGACAGACCACTGGTAGTCAACCGCTCGCATTGTCAACTGGACATGCTCGTGCACGCTTCAATGGTCCACGTAACGCTCGCACATGTGCAGGTACCCCTGCCGACATGATCTTGAAGGTCGTCAACGCTTGCCTATCGGGTCAGAAGCCACCCACGCACAGGCTCGTATCCATTAGAGAGGCGCTTCTCAGCAGTGTGGACGTGTACAAACTGCCAGCCACAGATCTGGGGCGTCAGATGATGGAGGCCAACGTAGATGTGAGTGGTGATCCCGCATGTCCTTTGCCGATACGCTGTACTTAACCCTTGTTTTCAGATCTGACGCTGCTGGGATCTGCTACGGTATCGGCATCCAAACCAGAGCTTCTCATGCATGCATTTTCATACCCATGGATTTCCAACCACGCACCGCAAGGAAAAGTCAGGAGGCAGGCCCAGTTGCCTGCAGATCACTACTTATGGCGGTTTTCAAATCTGTTCACTCAGGTCCATACCTTTTGAGCGCGCATGTCAGCGCCATTGTCATATTCACCGCATCATTCAGCGCAGTGCATGTTTGCAGCAGCTAGAGTGGACAAACCATGCATGCCACGTTCCGGTGGTTCCGAACGAACCCGCTAGTAGCGGCACCATCTTTGAGAAGTGGCTGCGAATGCAATCTAGTGCTTTCGCGCCTTGAGATGGCCTGCACGTCGTTACCACCGTTGAAGCTAGTGTTTTGATTCAAATCGCAACATTGTGGCCATGTCAGACCCTTTGCACATGATTGTGCCACCACACAAAGTCAATGGCACGACGCTCAACTCGCCAAGGCCGATCCTGTACGTGTGCCGATCCTGTGGTCCATGCGACGATCACATGTCCACAGATGCCTTGCGATTGGACCAGGACTGTTATCATTAACATGTAGATGACCTGTTCAGCGAGGCTTTCTGTGGCGTGCTGGGGCAGGGACATTTAGGCAGCGCGCTTTATTGCACCAGGTCCAAACCTCGCGAATCTCAGCATGCAGGACATGCATCGCTACACCTCGCTCACTTAAGCGCTCAAGTATCATGTGTGAGCGTCCGCAGGAAGACCAACAAGCAACGCGGTCCGGTTTTCACTGTTCGCTGGGCCAGCGAAATTTTGCGAGGAAAGCCACTATAGAGTATGCAGATCACCACTTAGGGTCCTGCGTGTGTTCAGCGCTTGCCAGCTGTCATAAAGACTGCCGTTGCGCATTGTTGCCTGTTCAGGACGAGGTGAAGCGAGCGTTGATGGCGCAGCTGACGGGCGCGGCCCCGGCAAGGCAACAGACATTTTCAAACCTGGGTGAGCCACGCGACTGACGCTGTGCATTCTAACCGCTACGGCTGAGCTCACCAGTCACCATCGTCGTTGTGCTCTTCATAATGCAGCTTTGTTTCTAGCTGCGCCTGCTCAACCCATGTCTGGCAGCCTTTGGCATTACTCCTTTGTTTGTCCACAGTGCTTTGATTTCTGTGTTCTGTTGCTCAGGGTTGGTTAGGACGGTATCCAGCCTCGTCTCTTTCATGGCTTGCTAGCGTTCGCGCTCGGTGCATGTGGGCCCCCTGATGTAATTCATGATACTTTGTCAAGTTGTACGCTGTTGTAGGTGGAACATCCTGCTACCCGGATGAGAGAGGAGAGTATGCATACAGGATAGGCGCACGGTCAGAGTCCGAGCATGGACACTGCCAGGAAGGCGAACTAGATATGGACGAGGACGTCGCACGCAACCACAGTCTTTTGAGTTCCCGTTACTCCCAGATCTCCCAGCAAGGCGCAAATGTCACACTGGACTCAACGGATAAGGACATGAGCGTAGAGGGAAATGCACCTGGTCCCAGAGACGGCATTGGGCATGCTGATGCTGGCATGGAGGATGAAACGGCCAGCAAGTTCGTTCATCCTGGCGGTGCAGGGCCATTTGCCATGGTTTACAGAGGCTCAATGAACGGGCTCCCATCCTTGGTTGACTTTGGTGCTCTGGCTGCGGCAGCGGTGCTTGAAGAGCCGGGACAAGAACGGCAAAGCAGATCCACTTTGGCAGATACCTCTGATGGTCGGACGAGCACGGTCAGCTTTGGAGCTGGGATGGCGAATGGCCCAGGGGCTGGGCGGGGAGCTAGGCGGAGCAGGGCAGTGGCCCGAGGCATGCATGCTACCACGAGCTTTGGTCGTGTCAGCGGCGGTAGCCACTGTGGTGGCGCATTTGTGCGAAGCAGCAATCCAGTGCTGCATGCCAACCCGGCATACACAGCAGGAGGGCTGAGTGGGCATGCTTCAGCAGGGGTGCATGCGCGCATGACTTCTGCAATTCGAGGCCAAAGCAGCAACCGCGGTGGGGCAAGTGACGGACAACAGGGTCCCAGAAGCGGCGGAGCATGTGCGCGGGAGATCGGTGTACGTTTTGCCAGCAGCACGGCTGTAAGTAGGAACTTAGGCCTGGCAGGCGTATTTGCTCACCTCATGCAGTTTCCAGAGGCAGAGGAATTGCCGCCGGCTGATCACGTCAGTTTCAACCAAGTCCTCGCGTCACGTGCCAGCTCTAACAGCAACACAGTTCCAGTTCACATTCCGGCCGTGAGCACTCTGGCCCGCCCACTCAGCCTGGACGACCCAAACCTCTCCTCAGGCGAATCTTCCCCTCCCTCTGCCACATGCAAGATGGGAGGCGGTGGAGTTTCAATGAACGGCCTGCGACAACCTGGCCTTTCCGAACGGCTTACATTACCGCCTAACCGCAGTACTGACGGAGCCGGCAAGGTGTGCACGAGCGAGCCAGAAGTGTTGGGAGAAAACAGCTGTACATGCGATGCAGCACTGGCGGACGCAAAGCCAAAAGCGGAGTCCGTAGGTGACAGTCCTGGCAGTTTGACGCTCGCGTTGCCAACACTGTCCCAACCCTGTGCCCCAATCACAATATCAACTTTCGTCGCACGTGATAACAGCGCTGATCTGTATCCACCTTCGCCCACCACCCCGGTTCTGCTCGTTGGTCCAACGACAGGCGGCGTAACGCATACGCATACGCGCTCATCCTCAGCCAAACCCACAGGCACTCTTTCCACTGTTGACAGCATTTCGATCACCTTGGACCCCATTTTCACAGCCGGCTCTCCAAAACAGCGCGCCAACAGCACTGCCACAAGCATCAACCCACCATGCACGGCAGCAACCACCGCACATGTTCAATCACGTGCCAATTCAATGTCTCAGCGGACCGCAGCTCTACGGACACGCCCCAGCCAGGCAGGCGCGCTTGGCTCAATTCTCACAGCCCGCTTCAGCAGCAAGTCGTACGTGGATTTGACATACAAGAACTCCATCACAAGCTCCGAGGCTGCCAGGGGCTGGGGAAGCCCAACAAGTAGCCAACAGGGAACAAAGCGCTGGATATCAAGCGTTCCTGCTGAGCACCCCTGCCGGCCGATCTTTACACAGTTGGACACCGTCCTTGTGACCTGCGATTCTTGGACATTCGATGCGTATGCCTTAGAAGAGGCTACATCCGGCCACCCGTTGTCCGTGCTGGGATACTGGCTGTTTCACAACACCGGCCTGATCAAGTGGGCAGATCTCAACCGACAACGGCTGGTCAGGTTCTTGCAGCACTTGGAGGATGGCTACGCTCAAACCAACCCGTACCACAACAGGCGGCACGCGGCAGACGTACTGCAAACGCTGCATGTCTTGCTGCACAGCGGCGGGCTGATGCCGGGATATGCAGATCGACACACTCTGCTGGCGTGCTATTTGGTGAGCAGACGTTTCAAACAGAGGAAGTTTTTGCTAAACGCCAGGGCTGGTCGCAATTGGCAGTTGACTTCAGATGCACCATCCTGTTATGAGATGGCTGCTTGATTGCGGCCAAGTGCGCCAGTTACCTTTGACTCGCCTGCAGGCCGCCATCGTGCACGACTATGAGCACAAAGGACGGACCAACGACTTCCTGATCAACGCGCATGACGATCTTGCAGTGCGATACAATGGTACGGGGGCCAGCTTCTTACAGTGGCCATACGTGGCTTCTACTTGTGCATCGAGCACGGCCGTTTAAGGGAGCCGATGCCTGGCTGGATTCAACCCATGCTAAGTGAAGCCATGATTACCAAATGATCACCACCCATCCATCACCCACTGAACCTTAAATCATCTGTCGTAAGCTCTTGCTGGCATAGTTTGATGCTCATCAGCACCCTTGCTGGCATAGTTTGATGCTCATGCTGTCGTAAGCTCTTGCTGGCATAGTTTGATGCTCATCAGCACTCCTGTTGGCGGCTTGCCCTGTGCACCTGCTTCTCACCCTTTGAAGCCGATGTACGCTTCATTTGCTACAATGCCATCAATGCAACAGACTGCGCAGACCGTTTTTGTAACTCACTGAGAGCCGTACTCTTCCTGACGTGCAGATCGCTCGCCAATGGAGAATCATCACTTGGCTGCGGCGTTTGGCCTCCTTAAGCAGAACGAATTCAATTTCCTCCAGTGCATGCCACGCCCTGCATGGGAAGCACTGCGCAAGCTAGTCATTGAGCTTGTGTTGGCCACGGAGTGAGTGATGTTTGCGCCAGCCAAAGTGTGATGTGACCACAAGAGCCAAAGTGTTCAATGTGATGGTGTGACCGCAGAAGCACAGCTCTCGTTTTAAAGCATTTTGGAGTCATCACACTGTTGTGATCGGTGGCAAGAGATCTGCATGATCCCTGGCATGTTGAATCCCAGCACATGTGTCAAGCATGTGCTGTGTGCACGTGCCCTTGCAGCATGAAACAGCACTTCAGCATTCTGGGCCAGTTCTCCTCCCTTCACCACGGCAATCACACGCCACACACTGAGGGCGCAGACAAGGGCAGTTCCGCCCGCAGCTCGGGCACCAATGCCAGTGTGCCGCCTGTGCGTCCACCCAGGTGAGGAAGGAGTGTGCAATCCCGTTTCACGTCCTGTTTCGACTTCCCTGTTGTAGCCAAAACAGACAGACAGAGTAACCTGTGTAACATTGAACGAACCTCACCTGAAGCACCGAGCAGGTGCAATTGCTTGGGCCAGGGATATGCGATTGCTGAGGCAAGGAGTAGGCAATGCTCAGGCCTGCAGTATGCGATTGCCCAGGCCAGGACTGTGCAATCGATCAGGCCAAGGGTGAATAATTGCTCAGGCAAGAGATGTGCCCGGGCAAATGGTGCAAGATCACTCAGCCAAGGTTAGGTTCAGGATTAGGTTCAATTACGTCTCAGGTAGCAGTGGTGTAGCTTACACCATCTCAAGTGTGTTTGGCCTGCCCACTCCTCATTCATCTGATCGTGTGAGCTGCTTCATGAATAGGAGCCTAAACTCTACCCCATCTTGGCTTTGTTCGTGCAGTTCTGAGATCCAGCGGCTGGCCAGTACGCCCTCAATCGACATCCTTGCGCCCCTGACGGATCACGACAAGATGCTGAGCCTGCAGATGGCGCTCAAGTGCGCTGACCTCGGACATCTTGCTGCACCACTCAAGGTGAATACACGAGCATCACAACACAGCTCCAGCAACTGTCAGAATCGTGCATCACGTGAGTGCGTCACAAAAGGCGGTTTACAAGTGACAGCCAAGGTTTGAGCATTGCGCGCCGTTTTTCAATGCGTTTCACTTGCCTTGTGCGACAGGTGCACTTGCGCTGGGTGAGCGCTCTAGAGGCTGAGTTCTTCCTTCAGGGCGATGCCGAGAGAGCAATGGGCCTGAGCGTATCTCCACTATGCGACAGAAATAAGGAAGGCAAGTGGTGGTGCGTCTGTGACAAGTGTGAGCAACGCAAAACACATGCATTGCCGGGCATCGCATGACAAGACTTCAATGCATCTCGCGCTTCAAATCTGCTGGATTACTGAAGCCTGTTGTGTTTGTATGCAGGCGTCACCAAGAGCCAGGTCGGATTCTTTGACTTCGTGGTCTGGTGAGTTCGATGTTGTTGTCCAAATGTTGATGTCGAGCGCCTAGGTGTTTCAGAAGGCTGGACGGCTGGCCTGACGCCCACATTTCTCCTATCACTGCTGATCTCACCCTGTGTTAAGTCCAAGGTCACGTGTTGAGATTTTTACAACCACAGAATTCGCAACACAGTTTGCTTGCCCCTTGTTGCTCTGTGCAGCCCCCTGTTTCGTGCCTTCACCACTCGCTTCACTGCAGCCCGACCGCTGCTACACGCCGTGTTGTCAAACTACGCTTACTGGCAGGGCATGGCCCGGCACACCTTCGCTCGAGGTAGCGATGCACTTTCTGGGACAAGTATCGATATGAAGCCTGCGTCCGAGCTACGAAAGACTCAGGAAGCAGCAACAGTGCAACCTGAGGCCTGGAACTCCGGCGTGAGTGCGACTCACACAGACGGTCAGGCTAATGGTACTGCCATGGCTTCGCCGACACGCAAATGCGGCGAGCGGCGGCTGAACAGTGACATGGGCAGTGGCAACTTTAGTTGTGGAGGTTTGACAGGCTTGGGACAGCCTCCGTCTCAGGCTTCAATCGCGTCTTCCTCAATAGCACCTACATCCTCGGGTGTTGGGGGCAGCAAAGGCAAATTTCCCTTGCTTTCCCCGGGCGGCATTGCCTTGAAGTTGCGAGGCAGGTCAACGATTTCAGCGAAATCGCTGCCAGTGTCAGGGATGGCCGGACCTGATGCGGCCGCCGGCAAGAGGTAACGTGCGTGTTCAGACACCTCTGCAACAGCGTAAGCAAACCCAGTGAATACTTCAGCTCATATTTATTGGCAACGCAACGTCCTTCACGCGCATTGTATTGTATTGTACGTTGCCACCATCTTCGGAAGCCACAAGCTATGTTGTACGGATCTACGGTTTCATGTCTCCACTGGGCTGCGACAGAGCAGATCGGGTTTCCAAACTGCTTGTACTTGTCATGTCTACTAGCCTTGGCTCGCAACTGGCAGGTGCTGACCTTGAAGCGGCTTTTCCCAGCTCTTGTTAAACTAGGCCAAATTGCTAAAACAGAGTCAAACCTGTTATGATTGATACTGCGTCGTTGATGGCGCAAGGTCATGTTTCTAGTGCAGTTTCAGCTTCGTGTCTGGCTTGCCAAAGGAATGCCGAATTTGCAAAGTGCACGAACAGCTCATTCGCCTCTGACATGGTCATGGGTGCAGGCGCTATTTGTAGGTATCTCATCTGCATCTGCATCTAAGAGGCACACCAAGGCCACACCAATGCATGTTGTCCAGCTTACGTGCTCTGAAGCCCTTCCTTACCTTCTGACATGCGCCTTTGATCGCTTATGTGCCACTATGTCTCCGTTGCAGGTTAATGTCTGTAGCGAAAATGTGAGATAACCCCTTGGCACAGTTTGCGCATGGAATAGCAGAGCAGGAAAGGATTCAGGGGGCAAAGACATGCACGGACCGATGTGGAGCTATTTTGGCTGTGGGACAGGGCAGAAAGTATTCAGAAACTTGCAATGATGTGCTGTTTGGGCAATTGATGCTGCGATTGTGTCTTCAAAAAGCTCATGCCAGAGGCCCGTCATCGCGAATATGCCGTCAGCTATGGTATATCCTAGCACATGTCGCCACGCGCAGTCATGGAAGCACTACGTCCAATAAAAGTGACTGCAAAAGGCCAGCCCGGAAACCCGTGGCAAACTGGTGCTAGGGTCTGAAAGAGCATGACTGCGTTTGAGGGGGGGAAACTCAAAGGTTTGCTTGAGTGTGCTGGGTTGCTTGGCTTTCCTCCATTTCTCCCTGTCCTTTTTCGAGGCAGTACGAACATCTATCTCTCAACGGCTGTGGTAGCCTTGCTCCACATGGCTTTGAGTGGCCATCACAGACTGCTGGTTGGGAGTGCAGCAGTCAACTGAGCTGTGTTTGACGCCGCATCTCAGTGACACCATCTCAGCTGTCCATCTGCGCTGCAAGCTGTGTGGCAGCAACATTGGTAGTTGGACGTCTGCGACAGCTCTGGTTGTTACTACTACATGAGTCCCTTTCTGTACCTCCTGGCAAAGTTTCCTTGATTGCTTAAGCATACTCTCGAGTCTTGGTCTTACACAAAGTATTCCTGACTGCTTAAGCTTAACAGCGAAAGCGTTGGGTGCTGTTTGTTTCAACCTTCATACTCTCCCCACATTTTCCCCAGCCTCCTTCATGTCTTCCAGCTTCTGGCGTGTTTGCAAAGTATGAAATTATATTCATTGTGATTTCCCTTAGGCATGCATTTACTGTTACAAGGAGGGAGTGCACACCATGAAGCACGTCCAACGCAAATAACAACTACTTGCGCAAATTGATGATCAATATATGGCCACGGACTCTGGCAAGCGTTACTCTCACTCTGACAAGCGTTACTCTCGCTCTGGCAAGCGTTACTCTCGCTCTGCGCTCTGACAAGCGTTACTCTCGTAAGGATTTCATTAAGATACGTGAGGAGCTTAGCATTGCTGCACTCAGCCTTGACGCATGGCCTTCATGCAAGGGCGATTTCACATGGCGCCTCTTCGCTGACACGGGTGCAACGCCCTTGGCTCAATTCCAAGAAGAGGATAACCCTCAGCTTCTGCTTCCACAAATGGGCCCCTGCATGTCTTTTGTCATGGTGTTTTGGACATGGCAACGTATTATGTGCCTGCTGATTATAATAGAGATCACAGGGGGCTGCCATGCTGGTTGTACTGCTTTGCAAGAATGTATGGATACATGCAGCCACAGATGGCATATTTGTTGGAACAGCTACAACTGCCTCGAGCGTATACACGCCTGTGTAGGTGCCATATGCATTTCCCTGTGTACGTTGGAGATGTTGTTGACCTTGATGTGGGTTTGTGGATGTAACTTGCACTGTTTGTTTGCCCAGCAACAGGGGTTCAGTTGTTTAGGAACACACTGCTTGTCGGGACCCTCCAGTCACCATGCGTGTGTTGTGCCCGCTAATCACAAGCCGGCTCAGTCGCCACTGGAATGACAGCTGCACGGCGGGTTCAGCATCTCCGCTTCAGTCCGCTTCAGCACAGGTATGGAACAATCGAGCTGAGCACTGTGGCTCTGCTCTTGCGCTGCACGCTGAACGGAACATGGTAATTAGCAAGGCGTGCAGAATACTGGGCCTCTGCTTTGGCACTGCGTCCTAAAGAAAAAGGATTCATATATTACAAGAGTCACGTCAACTGTTACTGATTGCAACATGGATTGAACAACATGCAACATGGATTGCAACATGGATGTCTCTGTTGAATCGCATAGCCATACTGAAGTTAACAAGGCAGCTTGTGAAATGCACCAATCCAAGCCGTGGCGTCTTCAGTAGGCTATGCAGACCTACATTGCATTCCAGTCAGCAGCACGTGGCAAACGAACTCTCCACAGGACAGCTCAGAAACCGTTGCAGAAACAGTCAACATGAGCAAAACAGCCGCTGATCCATTGTTGAGCAACTCAACAGCTTACGGCATCATGTCCTGTCAGTTGCCAAAATGCCCTACTTTGTGGAAATGCAAGGACCAATCATTTGCATCAGTGACAAAGTCATCAGGAAGGAGACACTATGCACATCTCTACACACACCGCAGATCAGAATATTGCAGTACTTGGAGAAAATGACGCAGCACAAAAACCTCGGCCCACTCCTGCCCTGTCATGACAACCATCCGGATCCTGTAACGATTTGAAACGTTTCCAGTGAGCCTCACTCGTCTGAGTCCAATCTGCGATTCGCAACTCGCGCACACACCTGCCAAAAATACATGTAACCCGAATTGTTATGCAGAGTAGGCGGACGGCCAAGGTAGTAGGCGGTACGTAAGAGACTGTAACTTGCCTAGTGCAGGAGGGGCATAAAGCAACTCCGTACTTGTGTGTGCGTGTGTATGTGTGCGAAAGGCCAAAGCACGTGATCCTCAACAGAAGTGGTTAGGCCAGGCACAGCAAAGAAAAAATTGTATGCACTATCCCACGTCAACTGCTCATTTGTAACTGAATGCGCACTGGTCTGAAAAGCGTCTTCAGTAGAACCAGCCGTGTTCAGCCATCACCAACAGGGGCCATGTGGAGGCATGTAGAAACGCGAATTGTAACCGCCTCACAAAACCGTGGCACAGATAAAGCCAGTCATGCCCGTTGACGGCGCAGCATGTGCAACTATAGACGTGGCCCTGCCCCAGTCGCTGTTCACTCAAATCAAACTAAAAGAAACGCGGCTGCTGACAGCCAACTTGCGCGCCAACTGCTCCTGCTACCTGAAAACAATGCACGTGACGAGTTCCTGGCACACCCCACTAAAAAAGGGGTCATTATCAGGGCTTAAGAGAGGACCCCATGACCATCCAAGGCCTAGTGCTTCACCGCTCTCACACGTGTTGCACTCAAAAAAAAGGCACAGGCTTTCCATTCCCAGCCTGGTATTGGAGAGAAGGCTTTTTCACAGCAATTGCTGTTATGAGCACCCATCACACTCCGGCTTCCACTCCCAGATGTGAGATTCTTCAGTCATCCAGCCCGGTCAAAAAGGGTCAAAATGTCAGCCCAGATAACGTCCTGCTCAACAGCAAGAGACTCTGGGCAAAAGTGCATGGCCGCTGCGGCAGCAGGACAGTGGTGAATTTCACAGCTGAACAATTGCAGCCAGGGGCAACACCGCGCAGTCAATAGGATGTACTAGGCAGCCCAAACATACCCCACGTGCTCCTCAAGGAGGGACACGTGCTTCCAATGTATGCCGCACGATGGTCAAAAAGGTCGCTCCTCGAGAGGTGTTGGCACACCACACATTTATCGCACTGCACAAAAACGGCTTAGCTGGTGAGCACACACTTCAAATTCACAGGCTCTCGAAGAAATGCGTTAATCATGCAACTCGGAAGCAAAATCCTGCAATGCTCTACACGCAGAGCCGTCTCAGAAAAGTCTGGCAGAGTGGCCACAGCTCGCAAGCATGTCTGGTCAATGAAATGTCATAGATATTCGTGTCCGGTAAAGTGTGTCAGGTGAAATGCCTGCTTTAGCAGGATGGGTTGAGCCTGGTCAGAAGTGACTGCCGCGTACTAGTGCACAATAGACTCAACTCAACTCAGCCCTCGATTGTCAAGTGACATACATACAGTTGCTCATGTGACCACGTGCCTAACTGCCAGGGCACGTGACTGTTGTAAATAACAGGATCTGGCCGTTGCCAGCCGTGCTTTACGAGCCCCAGATTTAGAAGCCTAGAATATGACCAATACAACACCTGCATACAGGTTGTGCTGCACCGACCCTTGGCAGGATTCAGCGTGTTCCACCGATCACAAGCCCTAGAGCGCCCATGCTCATCACCACGACCCTGGGCGCTCACCACCATTACCAAACTCTTAATCACCGTAAGGCCACATGCACTGCATCGTGTTGTACATCAAGCACGTTGGGCAGACCATGCTTGGGCCTTCTAAACCATGACCGCAGCAGTCAACCAACCATCGCTGACTAGGTCGTTCAAACCCATCGCAACAGACTCGTGACATTTCTCCACCTCCTCAACTTCCTCGGCCTCTGGACCATTGCTTGCCGTCCCTGCCCCTGCACTGCCAGTCCCGTTTGCACCCATGCGCTTCTCATGCATGCTCTGCTCTTTTGCTTCCTTTGTGGCCAGGGCGGCGTAGATGGCGTCGGCTGTTTCTTGCGGCATGTTGTAGCTAGGCAGCAGCTCAAGAGGATCCAATAGCCAGCGCAGCTCACGAGCTGTGAACTCATCCAGACGGGCACTTGCAGCCTGAACAGTTCACAACAGGCAGTAACAGGTGATGATTTGACTGGAAAGAAGAAAGACCTGTAACAAACTCGTGCATTGGTCAAGTCAGAAAGAAGCGGGCTGAAATCAAACTAGCTGATGGGCAAGCAAAACCGGCTGAGCCCTTGTGCGGGCCTGGGGAAGCTATCTGCGGCAGTGCACGTGATCGGATACAAACACGCCCAAGCCTTACCTCGAACAGCAGGTCCATGGTGGCGTATGAGGTCTCTGAGTCGTACTGGTAGTTCTCCTCATCCCCGCTCACACCGTCCAGCATCTGCTCCTCACTGGTCGCCTGCGCACAATCAAACAAAATTACACACTTGATGCCAGAGCAGAGGAAGCTTGCATGTGTGCAGGGCAGGGAAGAGTAACAGGCGCAATGCACAGCACTGAAAGTGACCCTCCGCACTGAAATGGCATGCGGAGGCGCGTGCAAATTGTGCAGTATAACTTGTATATATGGGAATACAAGCATAACCCAGAAAATGTGAGGCGTTGAAAGGAGCATAAGTGGATACTTCCACCATTCAGAGAACCTTTTTTATAGCAGACTAGGATTTCGTGTAGATTTAACATTTCCGCACAAACCGCTGTCTAATTCAGATCCTCATGTGAGACCAGGGTGGGTGCTCCTCGTAGCTGTTTGTAACCAGCGTGCCCATGCTGTTGCCCCTCGCACCTGCAGCTTTGCCAGTGAGGTTGCAGTGATGATGAGGCTCGAGGGCTGCAGGTCGAACGACCGCTCGCCAATGCGCGCCAGCAGCTCACTCAGCCAGGCCGGGTCAGGGGCCCAACCCAGGTGCACAAGAGACCTGAGGCAAGGAGATTTTATGCCACACTTCAGCAGTACCACACTTGAGCGCACCCACAGCAGCAGCATGTCATTCTGGCGGTGGAAAGTGGTAGCACGGTCTGACCTGAGGCTTGCTGCCAAAACTTGGGCTGTGAATGACCAGAGGGTGTAGGTGCACTGTGTTGTTGATCTTTTTGTCTGGACGTGAAAGCCAATGCACTTGTACCACACTGTTTGGTGTTGTTTGGTGTGGAAATACCAAGCTTCCTCTTCTTCCTCTTCTTTCTAATTCTCTACCATGCAACACACCTTAGCACCAGAGGCAGCAGGTCCGGTGGGTCAAACTCGTCTGGGCTCACTGCCAGTGTGCGCTCCATGAGGGCCAAGACCCACTCGCCAGGCGGGGGGATGCCGCATGAGGCCATGAAGTGGGCGCACCGGGCTACGGAGGCCGCGTCGGCCTGCAGAACACATGGCGTGAGGGCACTTGATCAGGCCGATGATGAGCAACTGAGGGTGGTGATGGTTGCTGTAGAAGCGTGGAAAGCAGGGCAGCCAAACGAACAGAACAGATATGAGTACAGCGCATGACGGTTGTCAAAACACTGATTGCTCTGGCCTACCTGCCACTTTGCCCCGTACGCTAACAGATCTGCCCAACCTGTAGACCGACTCAAAAGTTGCTTATCCACGCTGTGCAGTTACACACACACCTCAGGCAGCTTGAACGTGCTCTCGATCAGGTATGCCTTAATCCACGCTTCGTCAGGCCGCAAGCCCAGGTGCAGCAAGCCATGCGCCAGCACGCTCAGCGTCTCCGCGTCCGCCTCTGGCAGCTTGACCAGCACTGCATCACGGTAGGCCTTCTGCCAGGACGCGTCGGGCACGATACCTAACTGTGCAAAGGACCTGGCCAGGAGGGCGAGGGACTCGGGGCGCATTTCGGGAAGCGCCTCAGCAGCAGCCTCCAGGTACCTGTGAGCACACAGCGTTGTGATGGTGAAGCTCGAGAGCACCTGACGTCACAGGTGCATGTGAAAGCCACCCTAAGCTAAGCTTCTGGCCTCCTGGCTGTGTCACACGTTTACCCTTCCCCCGAACTTTCCGCCCACACGGCCGCTTCCTCAGCGCATTGAACCCCAACGCACATTGCACGTCTTTGCTTGCCTCACAGCTCCCGTCCTTTGATGTTTTTGAGAGGCCTCACCCTGAGCATCCCAAACAGACGCAATCGACCCTATTCAAATGCCGCACCTGCTGAGGAACGCACGCCTTGGCACTGCCCCTAGTTCGGCACAAGCCCAGGCCACCAGCGCCAGTCGCCCCGGTGCCAGCTGGAACAGGTATCGCTCCAGCGACCCCAGCAGCTTCTGGACCGCCCCAGCTGGCGGCCGGCAGCGCATCGCCGCAAGCAGCCGCAGCGAACCAGCCAGCTCAGTCGGCGACAGCGCCCCAGCCTCGGCTGAAAGCGCTGGCACCAGCTTGCTGGCCACGTCAGCTGCCAGCTGGCTGCTGGGCTCACAGCCAAGGTCCAGCACCAGTAGCTCCAGGACAGCCAGCACGTCACCCAGCCGGCTGCCGCCGCGGGAGCTGGTGCCAGCCGCACCGGCTGCCGCAGCTGCAGAGCCGGCAGGCCCTGCCTGTGGAGCTGCTTCTGTAGTAGGCTGTGTGGGGATAGGGCTCTGGGCTGGTGTGTTGGGGAGTATGCCACGAGCTGCTGTGATGGCGGCCTCGAGGTAGGCCGTAGTTGCATAGTGGCCGGAGCGGGAAATCAAAGCCAGCACCTGGAAACGGACACAATAACACTTGTGACAACACACAATGCCGTGGAACAGTATTTTGCAGCAATGAATGGTGAGCGATGGCAAAGCAGCACACACAGGTACAGTTGGCTGTGTGCTGGTTGCCAAACTCCACCGTCCTGGAACAGTGTCTGGAAGTAGGGGTACCATGTGATTCTCGGCCAGCAGCCACGTGCACCCCATGCCTCACCTGACGCAGCTGCACAGCCCCAAGGCCATCTAACATGCCCTGTGTCGCCGTACAGTAAGCGTTCAGCCAAACAGGCAACGGAAGTGCAGCAGCCACGCCACACGCCCGCAGGGCTGTCAATGCCGCGGCCACCTTTGCCGCCTGCTCTCCCGCCAACGACCCCAGAACCGGCCGTAACGCTTCCATAACCGCATAAACCGACTTGCCGCTGACTCCGCCGTGGTTCTCATCAATTGACTGCATGTTAATTGCCGCTCCTTCAGCATCGCTGCTTGCAGGGGCTGAGCGGGCGACCAGAGCTGCAGCAGCGCTGAGGGTGTCTGCAAGCTGGATTGGGTGTAACTGGTCACACTTCTGTGCAACGTACTCTAGCAGGTGCTCTAGCTGCCCTGGTGGTATGGCTGCGCCTTGGTTGCAGCACCGCTGGATCAGAGCCAGCACGTCCCATGCAGCAACATCGCTACCCCTGCAAGTCAGGCAACGTCGAGTACAGGTTGGCATGCTGTAATAAATGGGCCACGCTTTGCGGTAGAGCATTGTGCAGCTTGCCCGCAGGTTGCGATCAAACCCATGCAAAATGGCGATCAAATCACCGGAGAATGCAAGCACTTTGAGCACCCGTGACGCTCGAGCTTCAAATTTGTCACCTCATGCATAGGTGGCCGCACATAAAGGCACTCCAAACACACATGGTCATGTGACTCTTAATCATATGATACCAAGCTCCTACCAAGGAGCAGCTGAAGCAGGCAGCAACGACCAGCCCATGCACAACCATCACATCCCAGAGTTCAGTCCGTCCCGTGTAATTCATTTTGACTGCTTTCAACACCTGCTCGACCAATGCCATTGCCGGTTACCTGTCATGTGCATCCACAGCGCTTGCCGCCAGGTGCACACACTGCGCCAGCTCTCTGCTCGTGAGGGGGCTGCCCAACTGATGAAACGCCTCCGCAGTCCACAGCACAAGCGCGGGGTCACAACCCTACAGGATAAGGCACGTGATACTCGGACAGCCAGCCATCAATGGGAATGACAACTAGCATGCAGTTGAGATCATTCTTGCAACTGGCAAGGAGCTGGCCGGCAGGGCGCCTAGGTCACGTGGTCAGCATGCGCATGACTTGTTGACACCAAATGATAGTGCAGCTAGCAGATACATAGGTATAAGTGGCCAGCCGGCGTAGAGGTGGGTTGGCTGATTCAGCACATGATTGCGTGACAAGCACATGCACTTGCAGGTAGCAAATAGTAAAGCCAATTGCTTGATTAACTGACCTCTAACTGGCTGAAGACTGTTGCCTTGAGCTCAGGCAGCATTCCACTGGAGGCTGCGTCCCGCAGGAGACCAATCATGCCTTCCAACGCGCTGTTAGGTGCTGTGAGCTGCTCAGGTGACAACTGGCGCGGGACAGCCAGCTCCGCTCCTGCAGCTGCTGCAGCTGCGGCTGCTCCAGGGGATGGTGACTTGCTTCTTTTCTTTCGCCGAGTTTTACCCGTCCCGTTGCTAGATGGGGTACGGGGAGAAGAGGTGGAGGCATCCGCATGGGACGCCTGGCGGAGAGATGAACCAGATGGGGCAGGAAGCGGGAGGACGGATGGGCCGAACGTTTCTGGCTGGTGCATTGTCGTGGTGGTGAACAGGGCTGCATCATGCTCGTTCCAGCCTAGACGTTTCATGACTGCTACCGCAGCTGTCATCTGAGCGGGCCGGGCGGAGACGTCGAGCCCTGCTCGGCAGGCATTGAGCCATGGCTGGGGTGGTTTGACTTGCAGCCCTTGGAGGGCTTCGAGCAGCTGCAAGATGATGCGGGCTGGAAATGCCTCGGGGCGGATAAGGGCGCCCGAGCCGGTGAGGAGGCCTTGGGCTGCTTCAGTTGCTGCTGCTAACCGTGCCTGTAACTGGCCATCTGCGCTGGGCTTCTGCGTGGCTGCAACTGCTGCTGCACTGGTGACAGCTATCAAGCGTTCGGTGAGGGCTGCTGAGGTCAGGGCCTCCTCGCTGCAACCTGGCCCGGAGTACATGACAAAGACATGGCGGGCAAGGGATAGCACTTCTTGAGCTGAGCATGAGTTGGCTGATTGTGGTGATGTAGTATTCTGAGGGTAGGCATCAGACCTTGGGGGTGATAGAAGCACCGCTGAGGCTGATAGGAATGCAGCACGCCAGCTTGAAGAGCATGGCATCCCACATACGTCTAGTGCACTGGCAATGCCAAGCAGCAGGCGTGCTGGGAGCACATGCAGCTGGCCTTCAAGACGAGGCATGATTTCATCGTACAGCCCATGCAGGCCTTCGTCGTATAGGCCATGCACCTTGTCTGAAACAATGTCTGCAGTGGGGCGCACTGCACGTGGTAGCTGCATGGCGATAGCTGCAACATGCGCTGTGGTCATGGTGGTATGGTGCTGCTCGTATAAGTTCTGCAAGTACCTCCAATCCGTGCTGTGGGCAACAATGTCCTGTAGCAACTGGCTGGCCGTTTGCGCGCGTGGAGGCGCGAGGGTAGGCGCGGCGCGAGCAGGGTCCATGAGCTCTCGGGGAAGGGTTGCCACGGCAACCGCTGAAGGCGGCAGAAGACATCTGCTACGCCCGAACACAGGCTGGGCGAGTGCGCTGCTACCTAGGCGCAACCAAGGTTGGCATCTGCCCTGAAACACACTTGACATGCCAGCGGCATGCACGGCCTGCGAGCAATCGTCAGTACCATGCAATGGTAAGTGCCATGCACTTGCGGCTCGTCCCATCAAACCGTTGAAACCCTGAGTTTAGTGCCAGGCTGTCCTTTCATTCACCTGCCGAGTCGTGGTACTGCCTGGGCGTGCGTTGCAGTCCAGGCGGCTCTGAGCGCCAACCTGAGCGGCCCGCATGTCCGCAATGCTGCTGTGAAAAGACTTTCCGGGCCCCTGTATGCAACTGTAGGACGATGTGGAATGCCAGGAGCCGTCCGGCTAGTGTCAACAACACAGAATCCGTCAGCAACACAGAACACCTAGCAACAAAAAAGATTTTGCATGCGAGGTTCTACCACAACCGGGCTTTTTGGCTCCGTTTCTCCTGCCATGGCCACAAACACCGGATTCTCTCCGTGATTTGACAGAATGGCACTAGGACACAGTTTCTGTCCGAGCACACCAGCTACATGAGATTGCACAATGGACCACAGTCTGCGGCAGTAGCAGCAAGCCACCCGGTCCGCAAGCCAAGAAAGTCAAGGGTTTTCCAACGCTCGCATTGACGGAAATTCTTGGATGTAGCAGAGCACAAAGCACGCGTATACCCTTCAGACATGCACCGGGCACCTTTGTCGACTTGTCCGACTGACATGTTTGCCTCTTCGCAGGACGAGTGAACTTCTGACTTGCGTTTGCAATTTATTCTGCTTCGGCGTTCTTTATACTATCGGCGAATCCCCTGGTTGTGCGCGTGTCCACGGATTCGGCCAAAATAGCGCGACTTTTCACCTCAATACAACCTGTGAAGTGGACTTGCACCATTGAGCGCGATGTCTCTGAAGGGACACCCTAATGGCATTGTCAGCAACTGGGACACAGCACCCTGTTTCTGCTCACCTGGCTTGGCTGGCTGCTGCTCATCACTACGCACCATTCCATAGCAAGGCTAAACAGGCTGAGGCTGCATGATTGGCACACCAGCATCAGCGCTTGAAAGTAATTTCGCAAGAACAACTGCAGGCTCCAATGCAGGCCGGTTGTTGTTGCCCTTGTCCTTTCCAAGCACATCTACTGTCGTCTCGATAACATGCCAGGCCTCCCTAGTTTGTCTGCTAGCTGCCATCCTGCGACGATGATCATGTTCCTTACCTAGAATGTAACATAAACGTTGCACAAGGTTACACCTGCACATGAGAATGTCATGACGGTGTGTCCGCTGCTGGACCATTGTGCGCATGGCCAATCTACTATACATGGACGTCTCTCAGCAGGCTTACATTTTCCAGCACTTAGTCATGCGATTATACCAGTCTCACCCACCATGTAGTATTATTGGCCTCGCCTGATGCGCACTCAGCCCCAATGAGACCCATGGAGTGACTGGGCATTTGCATGCAACTCAGCTGATCAAGTACAAAGTCATCACTGGTACAAAAGGCAGTTGTCACTTCAAGTTGCTTGAGACATTAAGACTCTCACCCTTACTGTCATCTCATGCACGGCTGGAACGTAAATTCAAGGCACTGAGCCAAGACGACATAAGTAGTTGAGTAGTCCTTAAATGCGCTTTACAAGTCATCATGGTCTCTATAGAGAGGGCAACTTGTGTGCTCTACGATGTGCAGTGATAACACAAAGACTGCTGGGTTGAATTGAGGCCTGCAAGTGGGCTCATGAAACAGGAATAGCGAGTAATCTACAATCATCCGCGTGTAGGTGAATAGTAGGTCAATAGAGGTTAGAATCAGTGCGTGAGGAATTCACCAACCAATCAGTTAGAGAGGGTGGAAAATCGCTACGCTTACACCACAATATTGTGACGTGACAGGGCAAGTACAGACCAATCCAAAGGACTTGCCACACAGCGCCTTGACCAACCACGCCGCGCTAAAACAGGTGGTCAGGCAGTGGACATGACACTCGGTATCATCAGTGTGCTTGAACAGAGGTCTCAACATTTCCAATCTTTTCAGTGGCAGTGACGGAGGATGGTTCAATGTCAGGTCAGGGGCGATCAGAGCTTGGACTGCTCTGGGCCATACCAGCTCCAGATTGCCGGTGAGACATAGGAGGTCACCTGCGGAAGCAAGTCAAGCGCACACACTTGATGAGGCTCAAACACCCCACACAATAGGTCGATGTTAACGCTGGCGCAACCGTGAGATGCATATGGCTAGGCTCTGCTTGGATGGCCAACGATGCTTGGCATGCTGAACTGTGGCATACAGGCAACAAGGCCATCTTTCACAACGGCTGATATACAAAATCATTCCATGTTGTGACAGTAACGGTGCTGCTTGTGTGGGGAGGAAGGCTGTGGAGTCCATCCAAGGCCGTGGAGTCGTTTTGTTGAAGCAGCACACAACCGTCAGTGTAAGGTTATGCTTCGTGCAATGACATGTATGAGGTCAATGTCATACCAATGCTACAACACATCATGTACATGCAAGCCTTGAGCCGCACCTGCTTGACCGACAAAAAGTTTTCCAATCCCCACTCGCCCAACTCCCGCCCAAAACCGCTGTTCTTGATGCCGCCCCATGGCGCCTGCACACACAAAAGGGCAAAGTAATGAGATGCAGCAAGTGATAGAGGCAAGTGAATTTATGAATATATGAATCAACCAATGAATGACAATGTCATTGACAGGATTGTTGAATGTACCAGGATGGTCGTACAGAGCCCGAAAGCTAAGCAAGAAATGCCTCAGACAGTGGGCACAGCAGGACAAGTAGTCATGTGCCTTCATCACGGCTGGTGCTGATTCGTGGTTCGCACACTTGCTGTCAACTTGCGTCACTGTGTGCTTGGAAGGATGCCGACTTTGTCAGCCACACTTGACTTGACTTGACACCTCACGTCGCTTGTCTTCAAGCCACTCACCTGGCAGAAGCATGGCTGTGAGCAGTTCACCCACACGATGCCGCACTCCAAGGCCTCGGCCACCCGCTGGCAGCGCACAGCGTCAGCGGAGATAACAGCACCTGGGCACGTGACACACGTGCAACAGAGTTCGTGACATGTGGGGCACGTTGAACACTTGTGCACTTGAGACACACGGCGGTACGGGTGGCTGTGGTCCAAGAAGGCTCAACACTAGATCGAGCAGACAGACGTGCAGTCGTTACGCCTAGCTGTGCTGTGTCTCCAACCCATACGGGGAGCCCTGCTGCGTGGAGCTCCTGCCAACCCGCAGTCCTCACCTCCCAGCCCATACTGGCTATCGTTAGCCAGCTGCACCGCCTCCTGTTCGCTGGTGAAGGTCATGACGCTCAGTACTGGCCCAAAGATCTCCTCGCGCCACACTCGCATGGCGGGGGTGACACCCGTGAACACCTGAGGCAGGACAATCAGCCACGTATGATGCATCCTCCCCAACTTGCTTTTGTAGTCACATGAACACCCGTTTTCGAGCCTGAAGCAGATCTGATCACCTTCAAGCAAGGTGCAAGGTGTCATCGTACTCGTCGTTTGTCGAAACGTCCATGTCTGACCAACATCGTACTCCTCACACCCCAAGTCAGGCACAGATGCAAGCTGCCTTACCAAATGGCAGTCACCAATCTCACCGTTGGTGCCAGGAAGTACCCTTTGCGCAGGTGTGCTGGCCTGGTGCCGCCTGTGAGCAGGTTGGCGCCCTCCTCCTGGCCAATCTTGACGTAGGACAACACGCGCTCGTACTGAGACGCGCTCACCTGGCAACACAGGCCAAACACACACCAGTACGCGGATGCCAAGGCGTGCATGCAGATTGGATTGGACTGCACGTTTCCTACGTATTTGGCCATATCCAGTCATCCATTGGCCTCATCCACATCCACGGGTCAAGTATGATGATTTCTTGCTCGTCTGAGGCTTGGCTGAAGCTTTACAAGTTAGTATCATGCTGAGCGCGGGACGCTCAATTGCATAACTAGCAGTTGAAGCGGTAGCCTCAGTCTCTGCCAACCCTCCCACCCACCAGCGGTCCCAGCCTGACCCCGGCCTGAAGGGGGTCGTCTACTCTTATCGCCTCGGCCCTGCGCTTCAGGTGCGTTAGAAAAGCGGGGGCGATGTCCGCATGGACGAGCAAGCGGGAGGTGGCGCTGCAGATCTGCCCGTTGGTCCAGAAACTGCCAAACTGCATCACAGTGAAGC
Source organism: Chloromonas sp. AAM2 (assembly GCA_004335635.1). Taxonomy (NCBI): domain Eukaryota; kingdom Viridiplantae; phylum Chlorophyta; class Chlorophyceae; order Chlamydomonadales; family Chlamydomonadaceae; genus Chloromonas; species Chloromonas sp. AAM2. Next base: position 30,338 of record QAXH01003220.1, on the reverse strand, counting down.
ACGAAGCAGAGGTAGAAGAAGGCATTCCTTGCAGTGGGGGCAAGCTAGCAAAGCCCGAAACAAGGAGTGCAAGAAACACTTTCACCGGTTTGTGAAGGCGGAAACAAACTACAGTCAAAGGTCACGTCTGTGACGGGAAAAAGATCATGGCTGGATAGTACAATAGCGAAATTTAAGGAGCGTGAATGTGGAGGAGTACGTCGACAATATTGATCAGATGCAAGTAATGAGGACAACTGCGCTGGCCCAGGAGACGTGCAGCGATCAAGCTATCATGCACAGCTACCATGCACAGCTACCATGCAAATGGCCTTTTCCACCCACCATTGCCCACTCCACTGCCTTCTCGACATCCGCATCTTCAAACACCAGCAGTGCGCTCTTGCCGCCCAGCTCCAGTGTAGCAGGCCTGAGGTTGTTTGCTGCCGCTGCGCTGATGCGCTTGCCCGTGGCCGTGCTGCCGGTGAAGGCGACCTTGTCCACGCCTGGGTGGGCACTGCAGGGCACGCCAAAGGAAAAGTGCTGTGTTTCTTTGTTTGTTGGTTGGGGTTGGCGGTCGCTCTTTGTGCAATGTTGACAGGGCACACGCAGGACGATGGCTTTCATTTCTGGGCCCGGATGAGGATTCAGATGCTTAGTTATCGGATAGTTGCATTCGAGTGGTTGCGGTTGGCTTTGTCATTTCCAAAATCCCTTTGCAGATGTGACCAGGATGTACATGGCATGCAGTAAGGCTTGCACAACATGATAGCCAGCACCCTCGTCCACCCCTCGTGGTAATGGAGAATCAGCCAGATGTTTGGTGCGTATGACTACAACATCGGCACCACCTGTTGACCTCTCACCTCAGCGGCCCGCCCGCATCCGGCCCCGTGCCCGTCACCACGTTGAGTGCCCCGGGCGGCAGCCCCACCTCATGCGCTATGGCGGCCAGCTCCAAGCAGGTCACACTGGCCATCTCACTGGGCTTCAGGATGCAGCAGTTGCCGGCAGCAAGGGCAGGAGCAACCTTCCACTGCACGGCAAGGCAAGCAAAAACAAAGAGTGATGTGAGAGGCGTGCATGTCATCTATGTGGGTATGAGCACGCCCATCTATAACCATCATGGCTAGTAGCGTAGCCTGAGTGGCTTTAGCACTCTGAGCAGGAGTCCTAGTCTTGCACAAGTCCAGTGGCCTACTATGGCCTACCTTGCAGCATGCGTTTTGGCTTTGTAGCGGCTTTGTAGCAATAATTGCCACATTCGGCTGAAGCCACATTTGCCATGGTGAGGCAAGCCTTTGAGCAAGACTGTACTGTCATCGTACTGTAACCATGTCAACATTGTAGGACGGTAGGCACTCGTGAATTACATCCCATCTGGCCCTTGTATGAACTGACCGTTGCCATGAGCAGGGGGTAGTTCCAGGGGGTGATGAGCGCCACTACGCCCAGGGGCTCACGCCGCACCTGCACCAGGCAGGGGCCAGGGCACCGTATACAGGGTTGACTTCATAGCCTCAATGGACACAGGGTGTACACACGAGATTGCTCTGGCATAAACAATTCATTACTTTGTTACATGGCAATAACGGGACGACGTGAAGGTGGCAAGGGTAGCATGGCAAGCTTGAGCATGGGGTTGCTCGGTGGCAAAACATAGTTGCAGACTTATCGTGATCTTCGTCGCAAATTGAACTGCTGAGGACCAGCTGCAGAACATCTGATGGAGGTGGTGCAATGTACAACAAAGGCAGCCCAGTCACTCTTGCTTTCCATGCCGATTCATTTGTTGTTGTGTGGCGGGCCCAGATACACCGCCTCCGGTGCTTGTGCATTGCAGAGCGGCAAGGGCACAGATGAAGGCACTTGGGAACCCAGACGACGGCGTACCTTGACAGAGAAGTCATCCATGCCCACATCAATGGGAGTGTTCTGACGCTCATCAAGCTTCTCCGCGAGCCCGGCGTAGTAGTCGAAGCATGTTGCTACATCATCCTGCGTCAAGGCGTTGCAAACACAGTGATGCAGACTGCAGCTCAATGGCACGTCCTGCCAGGGCAAGCAGCGAACATCCTCGTAATGAGCTTGCCACAACGTAGAGTGCAAGGGAAGACACAGGTCTAGTGCCGAAAATAAAAATATCAATCTAGTGCTGCAGTCATCGAGTCTGCTAGCTTGGCTTGGAGCGAACAGGCATGCATGAACTACCCTTTGATGCATAAGGTTTTGTGAGATGGCAGACCTGAGTGCCGTGAGGCGAAGAGCATGAGAGCATGAGGGCATGAAGGCCATGAAACCTACAGAACTTTCGTGCTTCCTCGTTGCTTATAGCATGTGTGTTGCATGTGCTGTCTGAGCTCACCATGTCCCATTCAGCCTCGTCGATGGGCTTTCCGCAATCTTGGGTCTCAAACTGTGCCATCTGGGTCTTCTTCTCCCTCATCTACATGGCGAAAAAGATCGCATGGAATCAGGATGACAAGTGCCGGCGGCTATGCAGGGCTAACAGAGGACTTCAGGTCATAAATCCCGTCTTTGCCGACACCTGCCTTGTTCGCGATGGCCCTCAGAAAACCCGCCCGATGAGAGCCGGTAGTCTTGGCCCCCCACTGCCCGCTTTTCGTCGCTGTACGTGCAGCACCTACAGCTTTCTCTACATCCTCGGCAGTCGCAGCAGGAATCTGCCCAATTACTTGCTCGTTAGCTGGATTAATGACATCCAGGACCTGGCCCTTCACAGGGGCGACCCACTGTCCACCGATGTACAGCTGGCGGGATGGAATTGCTGCCATTGTTGAACAGTGAGTTACGATAACAAATTCAAAGACGTACCGCGTGTCTGCAAAATGTCTCGAGCGCGGTTATGCGAGAACGGTCACTGTGCGCTTTTTTTAGACGTTCCAGACAAGCGCGGTGGCAATTCCATGTGAGAAGGGAAGAGCGTGGTGCACTTGTGCACGGGGAAAACTCAAGGATCATCTGAAGACTGACTTGTCATGCAGGCAACACATGCCAGCACACTTGGGCAGTGCAGACCCAACTCGGGCACACCCAAGCTCAGCGGCTGGGGCCACAGCAGCTACTTCCTGGTTCCCACGTACTGCACGCATAGGCTAGCGGAAAGAGCGCACGTCATCCAGTGCGCTTCAGCTAGCAAGCCACAGGCCCACTTGACGTGCAAGCGCTGCTTCACACGCTTTGCGCCCAGCCTCAATCACGCTGCTGCATGCAGTCATCACCCAGCTATGTGGACAGGAGGGGAGATGGCCAAGGTGCGTTTGCTAAATGAATTTTTTATTTTGTTTGATTTTGCTGCTTACCAAAAAAAGATGTTTGCCAGTTCTGGGACAGAACTGATACTAGAACCGTATGTATGGTCACCTGTCCCACACGAAGTGAGTGTGTAATTGTTTATTTTTGTTAATGAGCCAACTCTGTTGCGGTACTGCAAGACGGTGAGCGTCATTGGCAGACCTACTGAGCGTCAGGCCCAGTGTGGTGGTAATCACGTCACTGCCGCTGTGTGCGTTGATACTCACAGGTTGGTATTGTATTGTCCTGTATCTTACAATAGCAAGTGAACGCAACTGAAAATGAGTTTGCAACCAACTCTACTGGGCGTCATCGCACATACACAACCTCAAGCGCGATGTCCTCTTATAATGTTGCGCCCTCAAGACAACAACACAGTCCTCTCATGCTCATGCATGATCAGTCACAAGTCCGGCATTTCAGTCATAATGACCTTGCAACAGGCCATTTGTTCAATGCTGTCACACCCTGACAACCTCTCACCCAATCAACTGTCAACGCCTCATGGGCGTGCGCATCTCAAACCTTACCTGGGTGGCCACAGTCCCTGTGAGAACCATGCACAGCAAATTGCATCCCAAGGCTCACACTTGCTCCCAGGAATTGTCCCAGAACTGGCAAACTGCTTTGGTTTTTGCATGGCTTGGTTGCGTCAAAACCAAGAGAGATGCTGTTTTTCAAGAGATGCTTTGCTGCTTTCCACGGTGCTGTTAAAACGCTGCGTGCTCAGCTTTGGGGGTTGGACGGCAGGCCTGGCATGGCCTGGCATGCTTGCACCACAGCTACGCGCTCCTGCTCCTGCTAAGGTGACTGATGACCAGCCACATCTTTATCGCACGATTGTGTTATCACATTGTGCACTTCTACAGGCCATCGGGTTTGTCCGTACGAGTGAAGCCCCTGAGCACCAGCTTCAGGCAGTCACAGGGCGGCGGGGGCTGCTGAGGTTCTGGGACTGCTGCGGGGCTGGAGAGGAGAGCGCACCTGGCTGTGCAAAGTCATACCACATCAGCTGGGATGATGACGTCAACGAGCAGCATGGCTGGAGATGAGGGCAACAAGTGGATCCGCTACATGGGCCAGGCAACAGTAGAAGATGAAACAAGGCCATCGTGAGGAATGCTCAACACGGTCATGACCAAGGGAGAGACCTGCCTCAGGAGTGTGTACCGGGTACAGGGTCGGCAACAGCGGTGATCATGGCGAAGCTGAGAGCTGCAGTATCAACAACATACAGCAATCGCGGTTATAGGTGGTAAAATCGAAGCAGGATTTGGCTTTGTCAGCCAGGTTGTCCACGGGTTGTCCTTCCTGATGGCTTGTCAACTGGTGTGCGTGAACAATTGCAACGCAAGAGGGCTAAACCTGGGCATGTAGAGTGTTATTTTGGCAATACCGTGCGGCAGTGGCCAACGACTATTCAGAAGACAGCAATTGCTTGGAGAATCAGTACGGTGCCCAGGACATCCTACTCTGACAATTCAGAAGACAGCAATTGCTTGGTATAGATTGCCTCTCCACGCAAGGTTGATCGGGCCTACATGTGGCTCGTGTGCTGGAACAGCCGATCCGCCTACACGGTGGTGATTACCAATGTAAAGTGGGTTTAATGTCACCTGGAACGACATCTATCTCCAGAAGGACAGTTGTGTCTTGCCATGCCAAAATGGGACCATGCAAGATGATGAACCATGGAACAGCACTGAACCAGGGGTGTGGAGGCGTGGATGTGCAGGGGTGTGGATGTTGGTTTTAGGCCTGGCGATCATATCACTGGCCGGACTGCTTGCAAGCACTGAAGCTGGAGCAAACACTGAACCATTCAAAACTCTGCAGCTTTGACCTGCACCTTTGCAGTGCCGGACTGGCAGCCAAGCACGCTGTGTATGCCTGTTTTCGTAATTTGACGCTGGGGTCAAGGCGATCCGATGCCGCTCTGGTGCCCTCGTGCTCCGATGTCTGTGATGCTCACCATTCCAACCCTCCCATACAACCCACTGGCTCCTTTCGTCAACTTAGCTGACAGCGGGTACGGCAGCTTTCTGGCGCTGCTGTCGGCGACAAGGGAGGGCCTGTTCACCGTCCCGAACCTGGCAGCGGGGCTCATTGATCTGCTCTTGGCCGCCAAGTCGCGGCACATGCCTTTGAACCGGGCAGGTGCGGTGTGCGACCACACTGCGATATGAGGCTGCAGAGGCATTGCAATGAGGAGCTTGTACCGGGCAATGCCCATCATGATCATGAAGAGCGATGGGACCCTCCCTGACATGGAATCGGCGCACTTACAATGTGATTTGAACATGGTGGTGCAGACGAGCCACTCTGCCCGACAGTGGCCTTCAGAGAAACAAGCAAAGACAATCCAATCATTTTGACGAACCCATTGAACTTGCTTCCGTCTGAAGCCCTACTAACGGGTGGTCTGTGCACTGCGGTTTGCACCGCAGTAAAGTTGCTGAAAGAAAACAACGAATGGCATAGCTTTGAATTGCAGGCTGGAAATGAGTGCATGCAGGCTGTGCGTGCGCTGCCGCTTGCAGGACTGCACGGCCAGCCCTTTCTGCAGCCACAGCAGCTTCAGGTCGCTGCAGACGGTTTGATGAAGGCACAACAAGCCAGGCTGCACCCTGGAGCTGCAGCAGGAGCAGCACAAGCGCCTTTCCAACGTGGGTGAGGCACGCAGTCGCTCTGACCACAGCTGACACAGCAGGGGATGGGAAGAGAATCAAGCTTCATGTAGCCCGTGCGATGAACGTTTTCCCAGCATGCCGTGCCGCTTCCTGCTGTCTCGCCGCCTCCTGGCGCTGCTTTGAAACGCAGGCTTTACAGCAGCACCTGGGGCAGCACCTGGAGCAGCACCTGGAGCGGCAGCTGGAGCAGCACCTGGGGCAGCAGCTGGAGCAGCAGTGAGCGAGGCGTGCATTTCAGCACGTCAGCGCCCTACCAGCTTAGTATTTAGTGTGCTCAATCAATGAATGATTCAAGCAAAGCATAGCAGCAGGCAACTTCCACTCAGGCGACTGCACAGTCAAAGTACTAAAGTGGCTGCATCTCATGCCTGATAAACATCTTTTGGCCATGAATGGCCACGAAGGACTGACAAACTACACAAAGTCAGAGCAAACTAATTTGGAAATGGTCCTGTGCAAGTTCAGCTGCCTGTAAACAACAGCCGTGCGTGCGACAGTATGGATAGACACACGACCACCACACCTCTGACCCATTACCACCACACGTGTGTTGTTCTGGTTGCTTGGATAGGTCAACTTGCCACTGCCAAAACGTTCTGTGCCACTGCCAACTTGACCGCTGTAGTTGCAGGTATCGGAAAGGTGTATAACATGACAGACGCTGCAGTATTGGCAAAAATGTCAGGAGTGGTTGGAGAGAAGGGGGCAGGGGGATCTGACAGTGCAGCTTGGACGTCTTCAAGCATTGGGACTTGCAGCTGACGCACCAGCCAGGGCACCAACTGATCAGCTTCACAGTAAATGTGTACGTACTTGTGTATATGTCCAGATAGGCCATGTTGTGTCCGAGGCCAAAAAAACAGAAAACCAGATTGCCTAGTGCACATCACATTCTGATCACGTGAATCTGCCAAGCAACAGATCAATAATTGGCAGAAGCACCCAGCAACGTGGACTCAGAAGCGCATTGACAATCCATCTGTGAAGCGGCGTCCGCTGTCACGTATAACGGTGTCATGTATATACATGGAAGTTACATAGCAGCCATGCAAGAAAAGATGTTTGCCAGTTCTGGGACAGATGAGAATCACTGGCACTGTTCTGCATGCGTATCCTCAGAGAGATATCCGGCACTGACAGCTGCCCAACCTGGGAAGGGAAGGGAGAGCTACCTGCCAGAAGGAGGCAGCAGCAGTGGTGCACTGGGAGACACCTTCGTGACAACTGTGGCCAACTGATACGCATGGACCCAGAGCAGCTGGCTACGTGTCCCGCTGCTAGTGTTATGCGGCTTGTGTCTGGTGGCAAATGGCAAGCTTCGGCTACGAATGACAACAGTGTTTGATTAGTCAGCCCACAAAGCCAAGTCTGCTGACCTTCAGACCTTTGTGAAGTCAGAGAGTTGCTTAGAAAATGTTCAGACGAGGTGGCTGGGTCTGATGAACCAGTTGTGGGCCAGCCTTGGCCATTTTGGATAGCTTATCCTCGACACACGACAAGCAAGACAATGTACAGTGAGCATGTCTGTACGGGAATGGTTTGCTGTAAATGTTCAATCGTCCGACTGGCTGTTCGATGGCATGTGCTCAGCCTGCTTGCTTTCTCATCGACGAGTTGGGTCAGATAATACAATGCCGCTTAAAGCGGCTAGAGTCAGAAAGTGCGCTTTGTCAGCCAGGGCAACCATCGCCCTAAAATGCAAAATCGCCCTGAAATTGCTCACGCTCTTGCATCTTGAACTGCTTCATGCGGGCCAAATGCCGATTATATTCGTTTATGTTGGAGACGTTTGTGTTGGAGCACGTAACTGCGTTGTGGCAATGTTTCAAAATGTGGAAATCTGCAAGGTCAGACAAACCTGCACAGAGCTCTTACCTCGTGTGCTGGATCAGCCATTCCGCCTGTATGCTGGCAGTGATAGCCACTCAAGTGTATGCTTTGTGATAGCCACTCAAGTGTAAGCTTTGTGATAGCCACTCCAGTGTAAGCTTAACCTGCCTGAACAAACCAATCAACTATGTAACAGCGCTGGGGTTCCATGATGGGGTATGCTTTGCAGGCGAATTGCATGTGGCACCTCGTTCTCACCGTGCAGTGCGCACTTACACTGCGGAGAGTTGGAGCAAGCACTAAAGTATCCAAAAAGGTATGTGCAGCGATGACATCCACCGTCACTGCCAGTGCTGGTCGGTCGTTGTGTGCCAGGCAGCAAACAACGTGTAACAATAATGGCAGGCAGCCAAGGAAAAGCAGGACATTGTTAAGGTAACTTCAGAGCAGCGTTGCCTCAAGGGTTGCGAACGGCGAAGTGTGTTTGGAACTTGATTGGAGTACCTGTCATGTGTCCTCGTTCTTCTGCATTCCGCCAACAGCTTCAGAACTGCTCAGGCGCTTTTTCAACGTTCGCATGTCATGCTGTGTTTGGGATCTGATGTAGGACCTGATTTGAGTAAATGTTAACGCTTTTGCCCGTGCACGTGTCCGGCGTGAGCGTGACTCGGTTACAAAGATCTTGCTCTCTGACCGTCAGGACACTTATCCAGCGTAACTTCACGAGTTGCCTCCTCTGTGTTGCCAGCTGCACGCATCGCAACTCTCTTGCCACGTTTACATCAGCTGTAGCTCAGCTCAACAACTTCGGCACAGCTCCGCCAAGGTTGGCGTTCTGCTGACATTACTTATAGAGGGCGCGCGCTTTTCAGCTGTGGTCTGCGCGATGTGGCCTGTCAGCTACTTGTGGAAAAGTCGCGCACAAATTCCACCCAATGAATTAGGTGAGGCCATTTGCGGCTCGTCGCCTGCTTCACTCCCCGTGCATTGAAAAGTTTGCTGGCTCTTCACAAGTTCACATGCATAATCCTCGACGAGCTGTTTGTTTGAATTTGATGGTTGCATGCCTGCGTCTGTGTCCCAACAGACACGGTTGCGTGCGCACCAACAGCTCCCTTTGCATTTGGCTGTAGCTGTCTGTTGTGTTTGAATGCTACCCAATCGCTGGCACGAACCCTCCAGCTTACACGGGCGGACGCACCACAGGCGATCGTCAAAGCCAATGTACAGTGTCCTCCAACTTGCACGGCCGCAGGCATGGGAGATGACGGTATCAGAGACCTGTTCAGTCAGTTCCTCGGGCCAGATGTTGCGCCTTCGTTTGAACCGCACTTGAAGGACCTTGGCGATGCCGGCTACGATACTAGAAATGCCCTGCAGTCCGCGACACGCGAGGACCTGCGCACCGTGCATGGTCTGCCACCCGGACGCATTGGGGAGCTCATGGCAGCCAAGCAGAGACAAACTTACTCATCCAAAGCCTCAGGTGATTTGGTTACCAGTGCATTGAAATGTAGGCAGTGGTTGTAGGCAAGCTGATATGTTTGCTGCACCGATAATCTGATAAGCATCCCGTGCCCGTTGTTGATGCCGCAGGCGCGCCAGAAGAGCGCGTGCGAGCCGCATTGAAAGAGCTCATCACACCCGATCTGCTAATTTCGTTTGAGCCATACTTGAAAAGCCTAGCTGGCAGCGGCTACGACAGCCTTGGTTCGCTGCTGTCGGCGACAAGGGAAGGTCTGAGCGCCGTTCCCAACCTGGTGCCAGGGCGCATTGATCAGATCTTGGCCGCCAAGTCGCAGCATTGGAACCGGGCAGGTGCGGTGTGCGAGCCGGACCACTGCGAACACGCTCAAGGGAGCCCCAGCTTCTTTCTGATGGCCTTCCACTTCCTGCAGGCGGCCATTCTATTTCTGTTGGCCTCCTGTGCGGTTGCTCCCCATGGATAGGGTTGCTTGGGATGCGCCTTCTTCCAGTCACACGCATCCTCATGCTGACCCTCTGTTCGCTGATGATAGACAGGCTGTGGTTCAACTCCTTTTACAGAAGGCTGAGTGTCCGAGCACCACAGGCAGAAGTCTGTGCCAAGCCAGCTGCGGGCGCCGTTTGCAGGAAGGGCTGCTCAGCCCTGGCCTCCACAGCATGCGCCACAGCAGCTTCAGGCTGCCGTAGGCGCTCGGCACGTGCTTCAAAAGGCACAACCGTTCGATCTTCAGCAGATTGAGATGCTTCGGAAGGCACATCTAGCGAAACAGCAAGCTGCAGGAGCAGCAGCAGCGCTTAACCAAAGTGGGTGAGGCGTGTAGTCCTTCCACGTTATGCGTTTGAGCACTGCAGCGCGTTGACAGTTCTGGCAATAGCATGTGGTGGTCATGTGTATCCACACTTCAGTAACGTCATGCTATTGGCAATCCTTGGCATGCCTAGCGCTCGCCACAACCACAAGGTTAAGACTTGTCCCAGAGCTTTCTCAAGCAGAGTTGAGCAGAGCTGAACGGGACTGCACACAATGCACCAACACCAAAGCAGATGCATTAAACGCCCTGAAGAGTACTGACCAGCTACAGACAGCAAAGTCGTGGGCTGCCACGTATATATGCATAGCAGCCATGCAACAAGCATGGTAACACTTTGTTGTTCTGTATGGGTCATACTTGCCGCAAAGTTGCTAAAAATGATGACACATGCCCCCTGCCATTGGCCAATCCACCATTTGCAGAAGCACCGATCGTGCAAGAGAAAGAGTTAGGATTACAGGGCTTACACGGTCTACAGCAGCGCCTGGAACAGCTGGAGAAAGAGAGACTGAATCCAGCGGCGAAGCTATGCCTGAAGACAGCAGCAGTGGACACTCCAGTTGGCGCTGACGTGCAAGCAAACGTGGATCAAGTGTTGCAACTGCTGGACGAACAGTCGGAGAAGGCGCAGGTGGAAGTGGAGGGCTTCAATGCCTGTCTCAAGCAGCAGAAAAGGGGGATTGCGTCTGATGCGGCAACCAAAGCAACACCCCAGCAGCTGCGTTGTGAGTACTGAATGCCATCCTGGTGTGCATGCCTGCATGGCGTGCATGGATGAGCCTGCATGGCAACATATACTTGTATATATCATAAATATGACAAGTATGTGGGTATGGGCAGTGCCTGGCAAGCCAGATACAGAAATTGTGGGCTGCAGTCACACTCAGTCGACGGCCTGGCTCACCACCCCTTACCTTCCTGCTTTTGTTTGCTTTGAACGGTTTCTGTTCAGAATGCACAGGCAATCACCAGGTCTCTGCACCCTAGTTGACCTTTGCAGGAGTGGTGCCAATGAATGCATGCGTATCCCCATCATTGCATTTCATATGTTATGTGTACCTTGCTGATCACAAGTGCTGCCACTGTGCTGTATAATCCACAGAGAGGTATCCGGCACTGGCAGCTGCCCAACCTGGAAAGCAGAGGGAGACCTACCTGTCAGTAGGCAACAGCAGTGGCGCACTGGGAACCAGCTTTGCCACAACTGTGGCCAACTAGCACTCATGGACCAAGAGCACCTGCCCAGCGCTAGTGGCCTTAGCATTCTGTGCACAGTTCTTGTGCGTCTCTGGGGATCATCCACACCCTGTGCCTGCTTGTCTTCTAAGCTGTTGGCACCAGAGCATGCAGCACTGGTATGCATGCAGCACAGTGGCATGCTTGCCTGGTACAGTGCGGGCGGGCGTGTAATGAAATAAATAACAAGTACAGTGACAATCCGACCAGACTCGGTCTTACACACTGTTGCAGCCAACTGTAAGAACCAATCATCGCGAGACAGAAGTCAGACAAGAAACAAGCTGTTTAAGACGTCGCGCAGACACCTCTCTGTATCAAGTGCACACCGCCCATACGTACAACAAGTGGTCTAATTTGTTACCTAGCCTCACTTCGCCATCTACACAAATAGATATCTGAACAAACAAATCGATGCTGCCAAACGTATGCCCGCGCACGAATGACGTTTGCATCACAACTATTGACCATGCACAAGCTCTAACGCGAGGACTTTTCCAAGTGCAATGGCGTCTGCTGTATGAGGTTCAGATGGGCTCGCCTCCGGTAAGGTTCCAAGCACTCGAAACTAATGCCAGAAGTGAGCACCGTTGCACATGCCTTGCTGTACACCATGTTGTCAAAGTGCTCATTGTATGGCATGTGCCAAAAAGCATCTGTTACCCTGCTGACATGCCCATGATCGTGTGGTCTCTGCTATCATCAAGCACAAACCATGCCTATCCTGCTCACAAACCATGCCTATCATGCCAGTCGCACAGGCTGCACTCCATTAAACCATTCATCAAAGTCACACATGTGTGCCAACACTGTTTGTAACCAGGGCTTGTCACTGTACGCCACGCCAGCACGGAATGCAGTGACAGACTTGCAGTTGTGGTTGCGGCCGTCTCTGGTCCTGCTCAATGCACACTCTGCCATGATGTCGTATGCACAGTGTGCACAACATCGCCCATGACATGGAGCTGATGACACTTGACGCTTATGCTTGCGCCTGCCGCGCCAACACACACTTGGCCATAGTGGCACTTGCGCGGCTGATGACATCAGTCATGTAAAAGTTATCAATGGGTGACTTGAGAGGCGTGCTCGACTCCAACTTCTGCCGCGCTGCTATCGCCTCGAGGCCCTTGATCACTTCTCCATTGAGCCATACTGGCGCCTGCATCAGACAGCCAATAGAAAACGGGTGATAACATTGTCACGTGCTGCTTTGACAGAGCATGGCACAAATGAGCACCAGGATGGACCCAGCCTGTCCTATTCCTGTTCCCTTGCCACCCTGCAACTGTTCTTCAAGGACAGCTCGAGCCTTGACTTGTACACGTGCCCTTACCTGTGTTGCATTGAGGACTGCAAAGTGGGGCGCCACATCCGCCAAGCGCGCCCGCACACCCGCCGCTGAATCGTACGGAAGCGACTTGCCCAGCACCTGCACACGTGCAGTCATGGCCAGCTCAAAGCAGTTGGAATGCATTGCATTGTCAACACCACAGAGTCACAACAAACCCAGGTCACCACCCCAGCACATTACAAGCCACATCAGCGTCCAACTTAGAAATGCGGCAGCTCAGTCGGTACGAACTCCTCATAAAGGCATGTGTTGCAAACTATTCCGCGTACCTCTGACAACGCCCTGACAATCTTCCAGTCCTCTCTTGCGTCGCCGCACAGCGGCACAGCCGTGCGTGTCTGCTGCACGCGCCCCTCCATATTCACGTACAGGCCGCCCTTCTCCGTGTAAGCCGCACCGGGAAGCACGATGTCGGCACGGGACGCGCCGCGGTCGCCATGGTGACCCACGTACACCTGAAGGTGGCACAAGGACAGAGTACGTGCATTCAAAGGAGAGCGTGGAAGCCGGCTGACCTGTGCCACAGGTGCAAATGTAAAACTAGCACTTGCACGAACAACCAGCAAACTTGCTACCTTCAAACATGGCGGCTTGTGCTAACAAGCCATTGGCGATCGGTGAACTCTCCCTCACTGCCTTTTTCTAGAGTGACCCCTTCCACTCACCACTGTTGCCCCCTCTGGCACTGCACTCTCTGGAAAGTCGTCCGCCCCGAACAGGAACACCACCTTGGCGGGCGGCGCTGCCCTGGCAGCCGCCGATGGCAGAATGCCGAGGTCGAGCGCCGCGACTCGCGAGGCGCTCTCGTGCAGCACGTTAAAACCGTTCCACTCAGGCTTCACAACGCCTGCAGCACAGCACAGCCAAGGACAATGCTTGTTAAATACACGGTGCGTGCGTTTGAAAAACAGTGCGTGTGTTCAAAATGATAATAGAAAAAAGGGATTCTGCACTGGCACGCACAAGGAGGGTGCGGCCAACAATACACGGCCCAGTGTTACTCTGTGTACCGATGCAGGCGTTTGACTGCAGACGTACAGCAAGTCAACAGCGCTGTTGTATGCCCTATGCTACCTGCTGGAGGGCACCAGCTCCAAACTGGTTGAATGCATTGCTCTGTTCACATGCACACCCCAGTCCCGCCGCAGCCCGCATTCCTACTCCCGCTGCTACTCCCTCAGCTCAGGCAGCTCAGGCAGCTCAGGAATACCAGGCTAAGGCTGCCGGCAGGAAAAGGTCACTCACCAGCCTTCTCCACGAGTTGGTGCACTGCCTTCATGACCGCCTCCCTGTCCGCCCGCCTCAGCACGCCCGGCCCCACCACCACCGCCGGGTGCTTGGCCGCCTTGAAGCGCTCCATGAAGGGGGACGAGGACAGGGCCGCTAGGGCGGCGGGGTCGGAGCCCAGGTGCTCGTACCGGTAAGTCAGGTCAACGGGCTCGCCTACCAGCGCAATCTGCAAGCAAAATGGTGGGGATTGCATTTGAATCGCCAACAGACAGACACTTGGCTAGCAAGGCGATCTCCAAGCAGAAGGACAAGACCAAGCTGACAGCATATCCCCAGCAAACAGGCACACATGGGCTTCCAAAACAGGGCTTGTAAGTTGCGTTGCTGACAAATAAAAGATGGTCCTTATTGATAGTCAGGCCCTGAGGGATAGCTTGATGCGAAATCCAGCACGACAAGTACTCAATAAAGTTGTGGTAGGGAAGAATGTGCACAGAGTAAGCTTCGGCTTGACTACTGTGCTGTGCACAAAAGCTGACCGAGTGTATGCCGCACATAACTTGACCCTGCCCTTGACGTCTGTTGTCCAGCTCGGTGTGTGTCCTGTACATGCATCAGCTGGGCTCACCCAAACCTATGGTTCAATTTGTTCAGCTGGCCTCACCTGTGTGCCATCCAGCCATGTCTTGCGCAGACGAGCGTTGAATACTGGGCTCTCCAAACGGGGATTGCTGCCAATCTGAGAAGCAAGCAGAGCATACCACAGAACATGACCTCTCTGACGAAGAACAAACGCTATGCAAGAGATCATCAACGTGTTGAAGAGGCTGAAAACACAGAATAAAACCACAACTGGTTTACCCTCGCTGACACGCATACAAACCACAACTGGCTTACCCTCACTGACACGCATACAAACCACAATCAGTGCTGAGGACGTGCAGTGGACATCCAATATATCCTGTCCTATCCAGCAATAAGAGCAATCTGACTCACCAGCAGTACAAAATCCGCCTGTTCAAAGCCCGCCACAGTTGTGTTTGTGAGGTAGGTCGACCGCACGTCAGCGCCCAGTGGCTCGGGAGCAGACAAGTCGTCCTCATGCGCGTAGTTGCCACTGCCCAAACGGTTCAGCAGATCCTTGCCTGAAGGTGAGGACAAGAATTGTACAGTATCATCACATGTGACAAGCAAAGCAAAGCAAAGCAAAACAAAGCAAAGCACAGCACAGCACAGCACAGCAAAGCTGATTGTATGTGAAACAGCAGAACGTGGCAAGTGCCTCATAGATTCACGCAAACAGAAGGCCACCATGAAGGACACCATGAGCAGCAGGACAAAAGGTCCACTGAACACACAGCCAAGCGGAGATAGACCCGTGTGTACCTCCGATGATCAGCAGTTGATCAGCTTATCACGCTGCTGACCGCACCTGCAATCATGGTCTCTGCGTCCGTCAGCTTGCCAAAGATCGCCTTGATCTCGTTGCCCTGGGCCTTCTCGGCTGCAGCCTTGACGGCCATGAGCGCCTTGGGCCACGTGCTGGGCTGCAGACCCTTGGCGCCCTGCGGTGCGGAAGGCGATGAGTAAGGGGTCAGCACTGAGTGACACACACCAAGACCGTGTGTGCATGTGCCACATGCGTCAAATGTCATATGCAACCTGTGAGGACTCCTTGACCTACGCATCAAACGTGACATGGTTCCTGCATCAACAGCCAATTACATACCCAACTGCGTCAGCTGCCGGGTATTGCCAATCGCAACCAGCAGTTCCTCCTGCCCCTGCCCGTACCTTGATCATGGGCCCGTTCCGCCTCTGCCTCCTGAGCGCATGCCTGAAGCGCTAATGCCCATGCAACCAGCTACTGCTACCCCAGCTAAACATCATCAGCTATTGCCAACTGCAACCAAATCTGTACCCACCTTGATCATGGGCACGTTGAGCCTCTGCCTCCTGAGGGCATCGTACTGGAACCGGGCCTTGTCCGAGAGCCACTCCTCGTTGACGCCCTCGTGCACACGCGGCGTGATGCGCATCACCTGTGCGCAATAGTAGTAACAACATAATCATAATCATAATCATGAACCCCACAGACAATTTGCACGTGTCTTTTGGAGGCGCTGGTCAAGAGGTGTTTAATTCAAGTCATGACCAAGCAAGACATGCTTCTTGTTCACATACGTGGTTGATGTCCTCGCCATCTTCTGTTCCATGTATAGCACGATCGATACAGATGTGAAGGGACACACATACCTCGGTGCCTCTGCTGTCCACCTTGATGTTGGCGCCCAGGGCGTCGCTCACGTCAATGGAGTCTGTGCCCTTGAGCTCCCAACTGCACGGCACAAAGAATAACACTCAGAACAGAACACTCGGAACACTCAGAATATCGGTGACAGAAGATAAGAGAAACAATTATGATCACAAATGAACGCACAGACAGGGACTTTTGTTTGAACTGCCTCTTGCGGCTGTAGTGTTGTCCATGAAACGGCTGTTAGTTAGGGCATAGTGTTGTCCATGGCAAACTCTTGATCAAATTTGTTGCTGTGTGACTGTGGTCAATGGATTGTGGCAAATGCGCAAAAGTGGTGCTCAGGCCAAGGCTCATGGACTCTAGCAAGCCTCGCAATACGCATACAACAGCCATTAGGGTTGTCTAGCGATGGCCTTGTCTCTCCTCCACCAACAACACACACCTGCGTGCTGTGAACGCGTACGGCTTGCTTGTGAGCGCTCCCACAGGGCACAGGTCGATGACATTGCCTGACAGCTCGCTGGAGATGAGCTTCTCCACGTATGTGCCAATCTCGCTGTCGCGGCCGCGGCCCGTCACACCCAGCTCGGCGGTGCCAGCCACTTCGGAGGAGAAACGCACACACCTGAGCAGGCCGAGTGAGTCACGGGTCAGGCCGAGTAAGTCATGGGTGCAGACCCCGGACCAATGTGCAGAAAGCACGGCGTAGCAAAACATATCGTTGCAACTGCAACACCTTGTTGAGTATTGCACTTAGGAGCGGGAAAGTATGCACTTTGTCAAGTCACCCAGTTCAGCACAAAAGGCGCATCACGCAATGCCACAAACACTACACCTTGTTGAGTATCACACTGAGCGGCATACGGAATATCACATGAGTCACGCGTCAGGCAGCAAGTCGTGGGTCAGGGTCCGAGTTCAGCACAGAAGCCAAATCACTGCTGCGCCACTCAGCATCTTCTCATGGAGGCGCGTCTGATAGGCAATATGGGTTGATAACGGAGATCAGAACACAGATGGCCATCTGTCCACACAGCTGTGGGAAGAGCCTTGCAGTGTGCACAGTATGTGCACTGTGTGCTGTGCGGTGCCTCTGGCCCTCCTGCTCTTACGCTGAGCTGAGGCACATCCCTGGGTGTACGATGCTGTCATCCAGTGCTGTCTTTCCAGTGTTTCTGATGCTGTGTCTGCAGTCCCTGGTGTGTCGCACATCCTGTTGCTGCCAAGCTGGCTGAGCTGTCTACAGGCCGACGCATCGCACGTGCGCAATCAGCTCCTTAGTGATACTCGACAGCGACAGGCAACGTTGCTGCAGGTGTAGGCTGCAGCTAGGACTGTGCTGCGGTGATTTGCCTGATGTGGTCCCAGCAGCCAACCTTGCTGGTTGTACTAGAACGAATGCTGTCCTGCCCGCTGATCTGGTCTCCCGAACCATGTCTAGCAGTACCTTGCAAGCTCATGCGCATCTTGCTGCATCGGCTGCAGTCCAGGGCTGCCCAACACTGGCCGTGTCGCGCCATGCATCAACATTCTGTGGCCTGCCCTGGAAGGGTGCTCGCAAGCCAAGAGACGGCTGGCCGTTCTCAGTGGCTAGCCTGCTGCACCCTGCCAGGGTCCACTCCGCTGCTGCTGCCTATCTGTCCATTTGATATGCCATCAAATTCAACCATGCGTAAGCACGTGGAAGCACAAGCAAGCCTACCTGGTGCAGTGAATGCATCGGTTCATGACTGTCTTGACCAGGGGCCCGATGTTCTTGTCATCCACAGCCCGCTTGATCTCTGTGTGCCTGCTCCTGTCGCTGCCAAAGATCATGGCCTGGTCCTGCAAGTCGCACTCGCCACCCTGGTCGCAGATGGGGCAGTCCAACGGATGGTTAATCTGCACATGGCACACATCAGAAAACAAATACAGCGTTTGCATGTCCGTCAGTCAGCAGCGTCATAGATGGCATAGTGCTTCTATGTCCAGCCAACAAACCCCAGACGTGCAACCCCGCCAGCCAATCGTCGTGGCCCTGCACTCTTCTGCATGTGCCCATGCCACTGGGCGGACCCTGTACCCAAAATCTTTTAGGAATATCCCAGCCTGCGTCCACAAGAGCTGTGTCTGCAAACAGCTTGAAGCTGCGGCTACTGGTAAGTTCCCAACTGACCAGCAAGAACTCCATGACGCCCTCCCGCGCTTTCTTGACAACTGGAGTGTCAGTCTTGATGCGCATGCCAGGCCCAGCAGGCATGGCGCATGAGGCCTGTGGCTTGGGGCTCTTCTCAATCTGCACAAGCACATGATGCATTTACACGGCATGCTGACCTCTGCTGCAGGTAGACACGTCTAGCAAGCTTGGCTGTGTTTTGGCTCAAATCACGCACCTCGACGAGGCACATCCGGCAGTTGCCTGCGATGGAGAGGCGTTGATGGTAGCAGAACCTGCAACGATGACAGAAGCATGTTATCCGAAACTGTCCCTGGGGAGCATGAGCGACCTGCCGCAGCGCAAGACCTACCGAGGGATGTCAACACCAGCTGCGTCGCATGCCTGCAGCACCGTGTAGCTCCGTGGGACGACGACGGGCTGGTTGTCCACAAACAATTCCATCAAGTGAGGCGGCAGCTGTGGCCCAGGCGGGGGTGGTGGAGGCCCTGGTGGGGGAGGGGCGGGTTGGCCTGCAGGCTTTGCAGCCGTGGCCGCTGTGCTGAAGCGCTGCACCAGCGCTTGGGACAAAGGCCACAGCTGCACCATCTGCCTTGGCAGATGACTAATTGACGTCATGGCCATCTCTGCTTGACGCCCAGCAGGTTACTTAAGTCACGATCAGAAATCGCTTAGGATTATTAACAGGGCGCTGTCTGCCGATGCAGCCACAAGCGGGCAAGGCGCAACGTAAAACAACCAGATGCATCGCATTGTCTGGAAAAGGCCTGTTGCTGCCAAGGCGTGGGGCACGTGGACGCATGTGCAGGTTTGCAGCGTGGCCTTTTCTCCTTGCAGCATCTTGCGTGGCGAAACAAGGCTATTATTCACTAGGGCAAGGGCATGTCACCAGCAGGCAGGGTGTGAAAGGAAGTGAACTCATGCCTACACCAGAGTGCTGATCCCAGGGGAGCCTTGAACCTGTCAGTGCATGGGAGGACAACCTGCGTCCGGATCTGTGCTTCAATAACAGCACAAGCTTGCCAACATGAACCAACCGGACCGATACTCTCGGTGCGTCATGCTGCTGGCTTTGGCATGCCATGCCCACACACTTGCCGTCTCCTGCACAAGGCAGGCTCGGCATGTTTCATATCTATAGACCTGTAGCTCGGGGTTCAATCCATATGCTTTCTTAGGCTTAAAGCCCATCAACTCACTTGAACCATGCAATCCAGGAGCAATGTTCAAACTTGCTGTCCAGTCCTTGGCGTCTGTTGCGCTGTACACCTCTGTTACCGCCTGCTCATCCTTGCCTGCAGCTTCGTTCTGCCCGAGGGTACGTCCAAGGTTACATGCGTCAGCGATACTAAGTTGGAACATGCAGCCACCTTCAGTTTCATGCAAGAGGATCACACCATTGGCAACCTGCTGCGCATGCAGGTAGGCAAATCGTTTCCGTTGTGTGGGAGACCCAACCTAGTTGCTTTGTCGAATAACCAAGTTCACCTGCTTGGGATCTAGGTTAGGGATAGTGAGGCGTCCTGTGTAAGGGTTTGTTGTGAACTGATCCATGAGCTGTGTTCTAATTACAACGATAGCAAAGCTTGCTGTTCAGAGGTGGCAAGAGATGTTGCCTTGTAATTTGAATACTTTTAACATGGCATTCATTCACGGCATGCTTTGTACACAGGCTGCATGTCTCCTTCCAGGCTAATAATGTCATCAGCCAATAGTTCACACCACAGGCTGCATGTTTTGCTCATGCAGAGGCACAGCATAGGGGCATCAGCTTTAGCCCTTGCACATGCGCATGCACCAGACCAAGCGTGCTTGTGGTCGTGCACCGTTTCTCTGACCCACCGAGCCAACCATGCTACGGTTGCATTCTGTACATGCAGCTGCACTCGGACAAGACCATTGTTTTTGCTGGCTACTACATCCCTCATCCGCTCACCGCCAGGATGGTGGTCAAGGTTCAAACCAATGGCGTGAAGACTCCTATGGCGGCTATGGAACATGCCTTGGAAGATCTCAGAAGTGAAGTTCGTACCATGACAGCTGAATTCAACTCTGGTTGCCATCGCATTCAGCATGACCCAGGCATGCAGGGCATGTAACCTGACACGTGAAGTTGCGTGCAGCTTTTGCCAGACCGGCCAACTTCGCCACACCTGCTCAATAAAAATATTAGGCTTTATTTGTTGCATGCTGACGAATGCAGGCATCAACCAGCATTAGTGCCATATCGCATGTTATCGTGAGGTTACGTGGTGTGTTGGGATGTTAAGGTGGTGCGCACAGAATAGACTGCAGAAAAGGCTTTTCTGCTGTTGAGACTTGGACGCGTCATATGCAGGCACGGCCACTTAGTTCGTAGTGTAGCTACGAAGCAGCTTAACAACGGCCACTTAGTTCGTCATTGTGAAGCGCGGGTTTCTATTGTCTCTGCCTGCGCGTGGCGCCAGCTGGGCTCTGTGTTCAAATGCTATTGCGTGCACGGTGTTGAGCCACTGCAAGGCACAGAAAAAGAAGAGGGAAGGATGCTACACAACGAGGAGTGTTTTTTCTTGCTTGCTTGCATGCACCTCATTCAGCAGCAGCCCTACTTTCTCAGCGTTCACTGGCTAGCTGCCTGACCACGAGGTTGGTGTCTGGGCAATTGCATGCTGGCAGGGACCTTAAGCGGATGTACTTATGTAAGTCCCCTGTTCAGAGTGTTGTCGTCTCTGTAAGTCTCAACCAGAGGTTGTACGGTGATCCTGTAGTATGCAGAGGTTACGCAAGGGTGGCCACCTGTTCACGCTTCTGCACCCACAATCGACTACTGTGTGGCAGTATTGGCATGTGTAGGTTTTTCAGCTGCTTGTCCAGGGAGGATCATAACAAATCAGTTAATTGCAGCAAGCTGTGCGCGATGCAGCCAACTGCCCAACCCTCCTCCGCCAATGGCATGATCAGGATGTGCCATGGGGATGTGCCATGGGCATTACTAATTCTTCCCTTGCGAGACTTCTTGCCTTGCTCTTCTCAGGGCAGCCTGCGCCTTGACGGTAACTTGGCGGACAGTCACAAACACAAGCAGTCACAATTGCAGTCCCATCGTTTTTTGAAAAGCGCATAAAACACAAAAGTGTGATTGCTCCAGAGGTTCTGGCTGAGGCTGTGCAATTGACGATCGCTTTCACTTTCAGCTAAAATGCAGCAGCAAGTACGCGCCCGTGGGGCCGTCAAGCCACAAGCCATGGCTACGTCCATGAGCCAGAGACCAGTGGCTCTGCGTTCAACTGCTGTCGCTCACAAGGCGTTGCGCCACCGCGGGGCACTGAAGGTGTACGCACGAGATTATCCACGGCCAGACTTCTCAGACGCAGAGACATACAAGGAGACAGAGGCGCTATCTGTCAAGCTGCGTTCTGCTCCTCGTCCAGCCAAGCCCCTTCGTGTTGTCATCGCTGGTGCTGGCCTGGCCGGTCTCTCAGCTGCTAAGTATCTCTCTGACGCTGGCCATATCCCCATCGTGCTGGAGGGGCGAGACGTGTTGGGCGGCAAGGTGGGTGGCCACAGAAACATGCATGTGGCCTGACCTTGAACCACGCAACCATTGGTGCTGTGGCTCGACAATGCGACAGGCTTAAGCAAGCACAATGTCAAGTAGCAAGGCATCTCTCATGCCATACACCATCCGTGCGACCATTCAACCGCAAAGTGCGTGTGCGACGCATTTACTCGCAGGTAGCAGCGTGGAAAGATGAGGATGGCGATTGGTATGAGACAGGTCTTCACATCTTCTTCGGCGCTTACCCTAACATCCAGAACCTGTTCAGCGAGCTCAAGATTACGGACAGGTTAGTGGCTCCACTGCCACGGTGGCAATGTGTGAGCCGCCAAGGTTCCTCTTGGGCTGCCTGGTTGCAAAACAATTAACACAGACATCGCTCAGTGTGGTAGTTGAGCTCAGCACTGCAACACAGGCGTGTCCTGTGTTATTGGGCATGTGCACAATGGGAGGCATGCCGACCGTCACCATGCCAACCGCATCTGTTGTCCCCTCCCAGGCCTCATCAGAGCAGGTGTTTGTCTGAATGCAGGCTGCAATGGAAGGAGCACTCCATGATCTTCGCAATGCCAGATGCACCGGGGGAATTCTCTCGGTTTGACTTCCCAGACCTTCCAGCCCCATGGAACGGCATCATCGCCATTCTGCGCAACAACCAGATGCTCTCATGGCCGGAGAAGATCCAGTTTGCCATTGGCCTCCTTCCAGCCATTATCTTTGGGCAGAAGTACTGTGAGGAGCAGGATGAGCTCACGGTCACACAGTGGATGAAAAAGCAGGGCGTGCCTGATCGAGTCAATGATGAGGTGTTCATTGCCATGGCTAAGGCACTCAACTTCATCAACCCAGATGACTTGTCCATGACAGTCGTGCTGACGGCACTCAACCGCTTCCTTCAGGTAACTTTCATGTGCTTGCGGTTGCTTGCAGAGAGGCACACATGTGCACCCACAGATTCAGTTTCAAAACAGCCCGTCCGTCCTATCTCTAGCTAGCAACCCTGTCCACATCCCTTAGCACTCTCGCCATGATTCTGGCCAGCTGCTGCGTTGACCGGATTTCTTGCATGGACAAAACAAGGGTGTGGCATACCAGCAAGGTCGTGCCCGTCACATGCCTGGACTTGTTGCATACACACGTGATGCATGTGCTTGCCAGGCTCTAAAACTATCACATGGGTACAGCACATGGGCACACCATGGATGCATCACGTGGCGTCGCAGGAAAGGCATGGCAGCAAGATGGCATTCCTCGATGGTGCGCCCCCAGAGCGCCTATGCCAGCCCATGGTGGACCACTTCACAGCCAAGGGCGGCGAGATCATGATGGATGCACGCATCAAGGAGATTGTCCTCAACGTAAGCACTGATGGCAAGGATGCATATGATTTCAGTGCAAGTGGGCATTAGGAGCTGGGCTGTCTACATTGTCAGATGACGTGCATACAGATTGCAGGGACAGTTGGGCTGTTTTAGGCTGAAATGCAGATGCGCGCGTATGCAGAGTTCTCAAACCACCAGCCAGGAACATCCGCACGTTCTGAGCCATGCAAGCAATCAGGCTCCGAGCATAGCAAGTTCACGTTTTTCCGTCGCTGATGCCATCAACCCACGCTGGTGCTGTTTTGCAGCCTGACAACAGCGTGAAGCACTACCAGCTGACCAACGGCAAGACAGTGGAGGGTGACCTGTACATTTCAGCGATGCCAGGTCAGCACTCAGCGCTGTAATGAGCATGAGGGGCAGAATGGCATTGCAACCACTTGCCATGAATGGCACATGACAATCATAAGATGCATAGCCATGACTATGACGGCTTGACAGATTGAGGCTCTTGCCAGGCAGTCCGCATTCCAACCAACAGATGTCCAACAGGCTCACAGTACGGAAAGCCTGATGCGCTTGTAATCATTCTCCTCTGTATCTTGTGCAGCTGACCGCGGTGCATGCCACGAGCTTTCATTTTTCTGCTAGCATCATCCATGAAGGTTGACTGGGGGTTCAAAATAATCTACATATCACTGGCCAGGCATCATAACCAACCATCTTGTTTGCATTACAAATAACCATCACAACAAAAATCACTGATGCTCCCTATGCAGTTGACATCGTCAAGCTCTTGCTACCCACCCCCTGGGCCGCCATGCCCTACTTCAAGCAGCTCAACGGCCTAGAGGGCGTGCCTGTGATCAACATCCACATCTGGTTTGACCGCAAGCTAACCACAGTAGACCACCTTCTCTTCAGCCGCTCGCCCCTGCTGTCTGTGTATGCGGACATGAGCACCACGTGCAAGGAGTACCATGATGACAACCGCAGCATGTTGGAACTAGTGTTTGCGCCCGCCAAGGACTGGATTGGCAGGTGCGCATGATGGCATGCATGTGGAGTGTGCAGCAATAGATATTGCAGGCATCTTCAGTGTACAGCTGTACGTAAAGTAAAGCTGGATCGAAGATAGATAGATAGATGGGTAGACAGATGGATACGGGTTACATCAGGGGGCATCACAGCTGCGTAAGGCTGCACTGTGGTCGGTGCAGAAAGGCTGAATTGGGAATGCCTTAGAGATGTTGGGTGAAGTTGCAGGCTCTAGTTTGAAGCTGTTAGAGGAATGTATGAGGCTCGGCATCGGCGGCCGTGCTTGGGAGCATGAGGTGTACGTGAGGCATCAATCGTTGCCGTACTGCAGCTTTACGTGCAAGGAACAACAAAAACGGGGAATGGGGAACATAAGCAGCAGCAGCAGTTGTGATGGCAGCGCATGGTCCAGCGGGCAGGAACATGAAGCAGCTGAACGCTTGACATGCGCTACTGGGCCCAGTGCGAGAACAGATATCACACACTTTGGCCAATCACTTGCACATCAGTGCCCACAATGAATGTTGTTGTCGGCGTTAATCACTCCAAACAACCACAACAATAGCAACAGCAGCAACATTGACTGAGGGTGTGTTTGGTTTGCTGTGTTGCGTCAGGCCCGACCAGGAGATCATAGACGCCACCATGAAGGAGCTGGAGAGGCTCTTCCCCACTGAGATCAAGCAGGACCAGTCACTCGCTAAGGTCAGTGCCTGGTGTGATCTCTATTTCCTGGCTGGCAATTCTAAGCGGGTAGGCTCCCAAGTTGCCGAGTTGACGTGCAAGACGCCATCGGTGCCTGACTCTCATGTCAGCCCTTGCCAAGCCTGTGACGCTCATGTCTGGTAGTCAATCATGTCTGTCAGCAGGGAGAGCAGGGAGGACAACCAAGTTAAGTCCAAAACCGTCTTTGTCTTGCCCTGCTGTCACTGTGTCAGTCATGCATGGTGCTCGCAAATCTGTTGCTTTTATGAACATTCCTAGCTGGCTCTCACTCATGCATTCTCCTGACTCACGCCTTACTTGCTTTCCTCAATTGTTATCAAGCATAGAAGCAAGCCTTGGTGTAGATCTTGCCTGTGCTAGTCAAGCATTGCTCTTGTGCCTCACTTGCTTCTTTCAGATCCGCAAGTACAAGGTCATCAAGACTCCCCTGTCCGTTTACAAATCCATTGCTGGACGGGAAAAGTACCGGTGAGTTGTGCAATCCAGTCATATTGCAAGTCCACTGCTGGACGGGAAAAGTGCCGGTGAGTTGTGCGATCCAGTCATATTGCAAGTCCACTGCTGGACGGGAAAGTTCTGAGCAGTCCAGCGGCAGTTTTCTATCCAGTGAGGGTTTTGAAAGCGCAGCACATGTCTGAATACGTCGGCAAACCCGGAACTTCTTTGGGAACATCACTGCCAGTGCATTCATCTTCATCATCATCATCATCATCATTACATGGCTTTTCATGGTTCAACCCACGCATTCATCTTGGCATTTTTAAAACCTACTCTTGAGCCATCAAAGTTGATACTCCTTCCAACTCTCCCCAACTCAGGCCGAGTATGCAGCAAGTCTCATCTCATCTAGTTCATACAAGTGCCTTCTGCCAGGATTGCAGACACGTTCCTGCTCTTGGGCCAATCACGTTCTGCTCGGACTTGCCATTCACATTGACACTTGGTATAACATATGCTGTTGCAGGCCGACCCAGAAGACTCCCATCTCAAACTTCTACCTAGCCGGTGACTACACCAAGCAGAAGTACTTGGCATCTATGGAGGGTGCTGTGTTCTCTGGCAAGCTAGCAGCTGAGAAGATTGTTGATGAACATAACTCATCACCTGCCCGTGCACAGAGCAGGCAACCAGCCATGGCCGCAGCAGCTGTAATGGCGATGGTGTCGGCAGCAGCAGCAGCAGTTGCCAACAGCAGCTAAAAGTTTTACGTGACCGCTTATGTTTGTTTGAGGTTGCATAGAGACTGATATGACCTATGGATTATGGTCCGAAACTGCTTGGCGGCATACGGATGTTGCCAAATGTTTACTTGTATGCATGCTGCTGGTGATGCGTACATGACACAAGTAGCTCAGGGCCAAGGGAGCTGCCTAAGCACTCAATAACGACACATGGAGTGCTTTTGGCTTGGGTTGATGCTTAAGAGCATGATGAATCTACTTGCCAGAGGCCTTGATGACACTTTTGTTGCTTTCCTGAAGTTCGTGAAACTAATTATGGTGGTTTTGCAACTAGACTGCCAGTTTTCCAGGTGGAACTTGCTGTTACTGACATGTGTTCCTTATCTTGTGATTATCAAGATAACAACCATGTACGACTGTCGATTGAAGACTGTGAACAGAGGGCTGTACTTACATGTGCACAGTTACTTATCATAGCTCTGTAAGCGTCCTCTTCGGAGGAACAAGAGAAAAGGGATTTCTGTGAGAACAACAGAAAAAAAAGGTTTCTGTGATCACCTTCCCGTGTTGGAAGGCTGATTCGCTGCATGGTCGGGGCAGTCGTGGTCCCAGGTGCCACCCCTGAAAATGATGTGGCACGTTTTTTATCTGTACTGTCTACGAGCTGAACCTACTCCAGCATGCACCAAAGCAAAGCTCTTGCACCACCTGCCAAGCCTGACACGGGAACCTGAGCTACACAGAGTGAAGGGATGTGATTGCTTTGTATGTGGGCAAAGCCACACACACAGGCTTCTGGTTTCATAAGTAATCAGTAATCGGTTGAAACGCAACCACTGCATAGCTCTGATGTGACATGCGACGTTATGCGAGGGCTATGCAATGCTGCGGTCGGTTGACTGCTGGTGCATCAGGACACGCCAAGTCAGACAGGGCATCCAGCCATTCGATGTACCGGCGACACGCGCATCACGGCCTTCAGCGCTCACAGGGAAGCTCCTATAGACACGAGCAGCCTTGCAACCAAGAGCGTTTACAGACCTCACAGTGGGCCAAATGGACAGCCACACCAACAGCCAGTTCACATAGACATTGAAGGCGCTTGCTCTTTGGCGTAGCTTCACATGCTTGTCCCAGCACCCACCCGGACCTCTGATGTCCGGGTATCACAGTCTGGTATCTGTCCGTGTATACCAGTCACGTGCGTCCGAGCACCTTGCAGGCATGCTTTCCAATATTGCCAGCATCTAGCAGTTGTGCTTCCCAGCTTCCCATGATAGCCTGATGCTCCATAAGCACGTGCACAACGTGCCCAGCCGTTTCTTTTAGTTGCTGCTGAATGCAGGCGAACACCTTCTGTGCAGCACCTACTGTGGAGGCTGCTGCTGCTGCTGCTGCCGCTGTTGCTGCTGTTGTTGTTGCTGTTGCTGCCTTTGCAGCAATTGCTGTTGTTGCTGCTGTTGCCTCTGCAGCAGTTGCTGCTGCTGTTGCTGTTGTAGATACAACCGTTGCATCGCCTGCTGCTGTATGTGCAGCTGCTGCACCCTGTGCTGTTGCTGCTGCTGTGCTGCTGCTGCTGCTGCTGCTTGCATGTATGCCACGTGTGCAGCCTGTGCCTGCATGTAGGCGTTGGGTGCTCCTGCCTGCTGGTGCTGCGCATGTTGCTGCTGGTGTTGCTGCTGGTGTGGTGTCGCAGCCGTCTGAGCCGGTTTTGCCGCCTGCACAGCAATACTATTACTTTTCTAATGATTGGTATCATGAGATAGCTTACAAGCGAAGCGAAGCATAGCAAGCTGATGCTGGTGACCGTAACTGCAAAACCGACAAAACACCTGACTTGTATCATTTATGGCTACAGCAGGCAGCCTGACAGCAGGCAGGCCGAATAACAACCCAATAAAGCAACAAGGTATTGCAACATTTTGTCCTTGGGTCTGATTGAACGCAGAAATGGTGCCTGTAACCCAATGCCTGTCTTGCCACTTTCAACCGCTCACAGCCATTGTGCGTCTGATGTACCTTCTGGTTCACCTCAGTTTACCATGACCTGATGTAGGAGCACCCATCTTGCTAACTCACAGCATGTGTGGGTTCCAATGCAATTGAAAATACCCGTCAGGAATAGAAGGGAACATACCTGCTGTGCGCCCTCTGAGCCGCCATGGCTGGCCGCCGCCTGCTGCTGTGCGGGTGGCGGGGCCTCTGCCTCCCCGCCCTGCGCCCCTCCGTAGGCCCGGGACAGCTCCTCGGAGACGCTTATGGCCTCCCTGCATCCCCTCAGAGCGGCCTCTAGTCCTGTATGTGCACGGGACCAATGCATTGCATTTATGTATTGAAAGTTGATGAATCTGACGTTTACACAAGACACAGACAACGTTGTGCCAGTATCCTGCACCTATGAGCAACCCTTCTCCCTCCTTGGACTGAGCCTGCACAGATACCGCTGGTGGGGAAATGAGGGCGGGTGCAGCAGCGGGTGCCTGGCCGCAGGGTGCAGAAGTGGCATCAATGTACTGATACTAGCATGACCGTGAATTGAAAAGGTGCCATTGGTGCACCACATGCGCAGTCATGAGCGGCAAGACGCATGGCTGCACGTGACACTGTCCAGGCGCGCATGCAGTGCTTATGCATTACTCACGGTCACGTGTCTGCCAGATCAAGAGCTGCTCCTGCATGGGGTCGGTACAGGTCAGCGCCTGTGCAAATCACCCACAGCCCAGATCATGCACTATTCAGTGATGTTGAACAGTGCTTGGTGAATCCATGCTGCATGCTGCATGCCTCATGCCTGTGCGCACGATTCCCTCGGGCTTGGGACATTGCATGTGTCTCACTGGGGCATTGCATGTGTCTCACTGGGGCATTGCACTAGCAAAGCAGGCTTGACAGTCGAATAACATGTGTCCGTTTGAGAGCAGCACCAGCCAATGGAACTATGCGCTTATGTTGCCGAGCCAGTCCCACAACGACTAACCTTGGCAAGGCAGTGCCCACTCTGCTCCACACAGTTCTCGATCTCTGACCACACAACGGTGAGATCAGTCATCGTTTGCCAAGGTGGTTATTCTGGGCAGTGACTATGGCTTCCACCTCTCTTATGTTGACAACCTGCAAACCACACAGACACAATATGTATTGTATGTAGGAGGATTGCACTCTCAGAGCAAATGCATGATGCATGGCGTATGTATGCCTTCAGGTTGTGTTAGGAGCTGACTGGCCATGCGTGGGAAGCATCTAAGCGTCAGAAAGGAGGATTGGGATGCATGCAAGTGGCAGTTGGCAGGGTTGTGGAAGTTGTTGGTGGCTGTCGTTCCAGATGATTGTGCTCATGCACACTATCGTACCTAAGCAATAATACTTGAGGGCGGACTCACGGACATGCACGCTGTTCAGCTGTCGGTTGCTCCAGCAACAGCAGAAGTACGATCCGCTGAAGCTCGCTTGCAAGGCTGGTCGATCCAAGCATGCGCTCAGCGTGCCCCGCGGAGGAGTGTCCAGTCTCTTGATGGCTGTCGGTCGCCGGTCGTTGGTAGTTGGTCATCTTCTCATTTGTTTTTCTAAGCTCCACCTCAAGAGTTTGCTGATATTCGTCATTACATGCGTAGAGCATAGAAGATGTGGCATGCCTTAGGCAGGGTGAACATACAAATATCTGCGTTGGACGTGCTTCGTGTCAGTGGACCACCGCATGTACAGTGGAGTGCACAGGGCACAAACAGGGACACGGGTCTCAGGACACGCAGGTCTCAGCAAAGGCAGACTCTGCAGAAACGCATTGCGCACACAGCTTGGCCAAACGCGAAAAAGACAGCCAGTGGCGAGATTCGAACTCGCGTTGCAGGAGTCAGAATCCTGAGTGCTAACCACTACACTACACCGGCTTTAATCGGTGACATTTTTGGAGATCAATGACATATAGTTGCAAACTTATAGCTGTCTACCGCCCAGATCCTACCAGTGTTGTGGGCACTGTCAGGGTAGGCTTTCAGTGTCTGACTGTTCTGATGCCTCCTGAGCTTTTTACGGCCGTGTTCGGTTGGATCCAATTTGTAAGCTCTTCATCATCACCTACCAGGGCTGTCCCCTGTCGCCGCTTCTCTACAACGTAGCCGCCTGGAGTTTGTCCTGTCTCCTGCAAGACAGCCCCGGCCTGGGCCTGCGCCTGCCCGGGGGTGGGGAGC
>QAXH01003210.1:456-10971 GCA_004335635.1 Chloromonas sp. AAM2 | reverse complement strand
GAGCGTTACAGTGGTCACTCTGTTGGGCCCGCATCGATTTGACAGGCGTTGACAGGTGACAAGACAGGCGTTGACAGGTGACATGCGTGACAAGTTTACGCATCGGCATTTCCATCAGGCCTGTGAGCTGAGGATCCCGTCAATATTGATCAGAGGCCCCAGCAAGTTAAAAGGTTATCGTAGGTCGGAGCTCACATGGACCAACTGTGAGGTCAACCCAACCCGCCGTAGTTTGGCAGGGCAGGCTGCAATATTTTGTGGATCTGACTACACATCTGGGATCACATTCCAGAGTTTTCGTTGGATTTTGGAGGTCCTATATTTGGGCCCTTGTTGTGGACGCATTGTAACAGGACCTCTGTGGTGGCTATTGACTAGACCGTGGCAGTGAATCTCTGCCAGTGTGGTTGACATGCACGGCGCATCTGTTCAGAGCACAGCAACAGGCAGGCAACCACGTAAGACGCCCGCACAATTTTGTGTGCATTCAGCACTTTCTAGCGAATGCCCAGGAGACCAAGCTTCGTTTCTGAGGCGCTCAGCAAGTTTTACCTTGTGTTGTTGCGAGAAACACTAACCTGTACGAACATCTATGTAACACAGGCCGCACCAACATTTACTGCTTGGCCTGGAAGGACGTCCAGGGCCGGGTGTGGCACCTCAACCTCACCAGGAGACGCTATTACTGTGACAGTGGATTGACGAGGTGAGATGCTGTAAGAGAGGCAGCCAGACTCGAATGCAGCCAAGTATGTTTGGTTACCATAGCCTTGAACACCTGCCCAGGTTAATGCACCTCCGGCTCGAACGGTACGACTCTTGTGGTAAACCTGGTGTCTTGGTTATTGAACTCATCGACCGACAAACGCCCATTTGAATTCCTTACCACACCTACCACGCCCCAACCCATGTGATGAAACTGCTTGATGATGCGAGCCAATCACTAACTACTGCTTCATGCAAGTCACTTACGGGTGGTGGCATGCCAGCATGATCTCGACCTCATTGCAAACCTTCAGGCAAAACGAACAGCCTTGTCATTAAACATCAAACTAAAAAGCAACAGGCCGTTCCCCATTACCCCTTCCTGCTCAGGGCAAGTCAGGGTGGCACGCCACATAACGGATCTCCTTGGAATTTCCTTGTGTAAACTGACATACCAGTCCAGCCGCCCACCCAAGGCGACCTGATGGCACCTTATGGGTGTAACAGCCCATGCCTCTTGAATTGCGGCAACCATAGTATTGTTGCCTCCTGATGCAAGCAGCTGTTGTTCCAGCTGACCTCAGCACCTGGCTAGCCTCAACAGCGGGAAAGTGTCCCAAGTTGAGATGCTGACAGTGCCCCATCTCACCAGAAGGCAGAAGACGTTGTCCTGCATTACCGCAGGGTGGAACCGCTTGACGGCCACATCAGTGACCTTTCTGTCGCTGCCAATGGCATGATCTGTACGGTCTGCTGAGTCCGGGCTGGGTTGCAGGGCAGCTGTGGTGATGCGACACGCGTCAACAACCCCGAAGGCCCCTGCTCCTGCGGCGGCAAAGCGATGCGCTTCGACATGCATTGTATGTGTTCACAAACAGGCAACGCCTGGGCTCACAAACAGGCAATGCTGGCTGGGCTCACAGACAGGCAGTGCTGGGCTCACAAACATGCATTGTCTGAACCACCGAGTGCGAGCGTGCTTCAGCCCTCCAAAGCCATGGAAAATTGATGTAACCGTCTGCAGAAATGCTCGAGTAGGTGCTGTTGTGCAGTTGCTGCCGTGTAGTTGCTGCTTGTGCCATATTAGCAGTACAGTTGCTGCTTGTGCCATATTAGCAGTACAGTTGCTGCCATGCAGCTGCTGACATGGTTCAGGAGTTGCCAAGCAGGTGCCGTTGTGCAGTAGCAGCGGTAAGATTGTCATTCGTGCCACAGCCGCGCAGCTGCACCCAGCCTCACTTACCAAGCGGCTTGACAAACGTGAGGAGGCTAGGGTCTACAATATGCTGGGTATCCAACAGTTCTCCAAAGTGCTGAGTGCTGCTCCCGCTGAAAGGCATTTCCAGCCACCAGACTCGGATTGTCTACACTGGGTGTGGGCCAAACAGGTGTGGGTGGCGCTAGTGCAGATGCAGCGTTGTACCACCTCAGCTGTGATTGCAGCAGTGGCCCAGCTACATGCGTCACGGGTTGAGCTTCCCATGTCGTGCCACATGCGATCGGTTACTCAGGGCTGCTATCACTGCTTGTTGCTCATTGACAGAGTGTCGTTGCTTGTAGGTTTGGTCGATGCTGTGCGATTGCAATTGCGGGAATCTGTATGTGTGCGCGAAACCCTAGCGGTTACTGAGACCGGTGCGCACACCTGCAGTAGTGGTCGCTCTCATGGTAGGTCCCATGAGTATGATTTTCTTCAGGCAATGCATGGTCTTGTAGTGAGTGGACGGGAAAAAAAAGCTTGCCGGTTCTGGGACAATTTTGAAACTGTCACTGTAATACAGACCAATTCACACAAACTGTCCCAGAACTGGCAAACTTCTTTTTTTTTTGGCAGTCAACATCTGTTGAGAGTTGACACTGGACAGCGGGCATAGTCGGGCAATCAGCCATCACACGGCTCACAGCAGACACTCAAACCCTGAGATCAGACGCAGCATCTGGCGATGGCATGCTGCCGCGTAAGGAAGCGTATTCAAAGCTATGGAGCAACGAGGCTCCACCCTTCTGTGGTTGGGGCGTGTACCTGTTGAGTCATGAGTCCAAGCAGGCCAGGGGACCCTATCTCTCAGCACATACACGCGTGGTTGGGAAGGCGTGGGTTGTGACTGCACGGCCCGGCCGGCTCTATGGCCTGCATGTACCTCCAAGGTTGTGAAACTAGGTAGGGGCATGGATTGATGCAGGCAGCAGCAGGTCCTGGTCTATGGCAGTAGTCATCGCTCTGCAAGGGAAGGTTGAAACTGTATGGGTCTCCTAGCCGCAGCAGCTGCCTGACGATCACCCACATCCATGCACAATGTCCGACCAGACAACACCAAACAGATTTGAAGATTTAGCTTCTCAAGCCTAACTTATGCACCGCACGCCGCAATTCGTATGCATCCAGATGTGTGCAGTCCAGAAAAACCGGAAACGAGTTTGTATGCAAGCACATGCACTCACACGGGCCTGTGTAACTCGTCGGGCGGACGCAGCCATTGCTCCGTAGCGTTACTCATCAAGACCTTGGGAGATACGTTTCGCCTGCTTGCTGAATCAGCTCACCGATTTCCCACCCGTCATTTCTTCAAGTCCAAGGTTGCAACCTGCCGGGCTACTCTATCGCAGCTGAACTACTATAATGCTATCGTCGCTTAGAGCTCACAGGGCTCCACACGCGACGCGGGTGGGACCTGGCTCTTCTAGAAGGCCACTTTTGCGAACACGGGCGGTCGCACATCCATACCCGGATTGGGCCTCAGTAGAGCAGCGAGCGACCCAGGCACCAACCGACACGCTGTATGACGCAGTCATCATTGGCAGTGGCATGGGAGGCTTGGCTACAGCCTCTCAGTTGGCCGCTAAGGGTGCGAAGGTGGTGGTGCTTGAGAAGTGAGTGTGCTCAACATAGCGGCAGCATGAGTGCACACCCGGCACCTGAACAGGCATATCGCAGCCACAGCATGTCTCAATGGACAAAGTACTACCCAAATCCTACCAAACTGCAGTGTTGTGGGATTTGCAGCTCTAGTCTGACAGCTGGCTCACAGTGTTTGCATGCCAGAAGGCCCGTAGACATGCAATTAGCCTTGCCTACTGTTCTGAAATCACTGTCTGGCCCCGGAATGCAGCACAAACGAAGCACTGGTGCATGGTCGTAGCTTGACCGTGTGCTTCTAGGGTACCAGTATCAGGGCCAAACCGACAGATGCATTTGTCGCAATGCATCGCCATCACAGCCACAATGTGCCCGACGCAGGTACCTAATCCCAGGAGGCAGTGCAGGGCATTACAAGCGTGAGGGTTACACCTTTGACGTGGGGTCGTCCATGATGTTTGGACTGGGCGATCAGGTCAGTCACTGGCAGACGGCTGCATCTTGA
Organism: Chloromonas sp. AAM2; assembly: GCA_004335635.1. Taxonomy (NCBI): domain Eukaryota; kingdom Viridiplantae; phylum Chlorophyta; class Chlorophyceae; order Chlamydomonadales; family Chlamydomonadaceae; genus Chloromonas; species Chloromonas sp. AAM2. The sequence goes on along the minus strand of QAXH01003210.1, from coordinate 6,904 downwards.
CCATTTCTGCCTGCGTTTCGGGCCAGACTTTCGTGCCCACAATATGAAGGGATATACAACGACATGCCTAGGGTATGGCCGACTAGGGAAGTATGGTACGATCAGCTTCAAGTTTGTTGCCATCGCATGTGTTTGGCAGTTGGCATGCGGACAGCAGGTGTGTACGTCTTTCAAACAAATGCAATCTGCAAGCAATGCAGGGGTAACTCCCGCAAACTTCTGAGTGCATTCGGCACGAACCGCTCTCATTCATGCGCACTTGGTTGCAGGGCACCACCAACCTGACCACCCAGTGCTTGGAGAGAGTGGGCAAGAAGCTCAAGACAGTGCTGGACCCAACCCAGGTGAGGATACACTTCACTGATGGTGCTTCTCTGTAGCGCCCTTGCCCCTGCTGAGCAGTCTTCCCCGGACTGAAGGCCATGTAACACACGCACACACACACACACACATAGACAGAGTTGGTGCTTGCACGAGGGGTCTCATGGTCTGAGTTGCGCAGGGCATGGCCCCTGCTTGCGCCTGGCCTAACCTGTCAGTCCCACCTTCCAGCTCCATCTTCCAGCTGTGGCATGACCTGTGATGGATCTCGCCCAGACGCGTTCGGCCGACCCACGTGTTGTTGCCTTGCTCACAGGTTCACTACCACCTGCCAGCCTCTGCAGCGCACCCCCAGGGCCTCAATGTACAGGTAGGGGGCAGGGCATTGAGGGTGGGCCTGGGCAGCAGAACCATGCTGTGAGCATGCTGACAACCATGCTGTGAGCATGCTGACAACCATGCTGTGAGCATGCTGACAACCGTGCTTGGAGCATGCTTACAAAACAGAACTGTTCACAACCATTTATATTTGGGCGGACCCGAAGATGCATTTTGCACAGTCCATGTTTGCACAGGAATGTGGCATTGCAGGCTGAAGGAATTGCCCCAGTCGTTCCTTGCTTGTTGTTTGAAGCAACACTGTGGGAATGCCATGTGCTGTTGGTGTCAAGTGGCATGAGCAAAGAAATTTAGCAAGGAACGTGCCCGCCGACTGCCGCAGGTGTGGCACAAGTACGAGAGCTTCGTCTCCGAGTTGAGCGCGCGATTCCCCCACGAGGCGTCCGGCATCCGGGCGTTCTACGATGAGTGCTGGAAGGTGTTCAACTCGCTCAATGTGCTGGAGCTCAAGAGCCTGGAGGAGCCCAGGTACCTGCTCAAGGAGTTCGTGAAGCACCCACTGGCATGTCTCACATTGGCGACGTACTGCACCCTCAACACAGGTGAGCTGCGAAACCAGTCCAGACATAGGCCACCATGTGGCCATGTTGCCGGACATCCGTTTGAGTGAGGCTATCTGTGTGCTGGTCTGACTTCGCTTCCCTTAGACTTGTGTTTTGTGATCAGCCACGGAAGTGCACGGCAGGAAGGTTCCAGGCAGTGGAGTGTAAGTATTGTCAGTCAAACCTGGTACATTTCCTTGCTAATCAGGTTGGAAAGATGCAGAGACACGCCCAACCATGGCATGTGTGCTGCTTGGTTGTGTGGCTGCAGGACAAGTGGCGCGCAAGCACATCAAGGACCCCACCCTGCTTCAGTTCATTGACCTGGAGTGCTTTCTGTGGTCAACAGTCTCAGCGGACATGTCCCCCATGATCAGCGCAGGCATGGTACGCGTGCACAAGCTGCAGTGCGAGTGCCATCCCATATGCAGGCCAGACCTATCTATCTGTATTTGCGGTCACACAAAAGCAGATACCTCTGCCTGCAGGCAGTTGCATGCGCACATAGTCGTATGTGCCGTATACGCATGCAGTTGTATCAGCAGCACAGCCCAGCCTTTCCATGTGGTGCCCCTAAATAGTTCATATTCTGATACTCCAGATGTGCATGCATGTTTCCCTGCCCAGGTGTTCTGCGACCGTCACTTTGGCGGCATCAACTACCCAGTGGGAGGGGTGGGCGTCATTGCAGAGACACTGGCTCAAGGCAAGTGGAAGCTCTTGATGTGGCCTGCGCTGATGTGGCCTGCGCCGATGCGGCCTGCGCTGATGCGGCCTGTGCTGATGCGGCCTGCGCTGATGCGTTCACACCCGCCAGCCCAGTTTGGCTGTTTTGTCCATATTGCAGGCATTGAAGAGCTTGGTGGGCTGATGGTTTACAAAGCAAACGTGAAGGAAATTGTCACTGAGGGCGAGGGCGCGGCATCAAAGGCAGTGGGCGTGCGTCTGGCTGACGGGCGCACGTTCCGGGGCAAGACAGTGGTCAGCAACGCAACGCGATGGGACACGTTCGAGAACATGCTCAGTGACAACCAGATGCCTGAGGATGAGAAACTTTTCAGGTGAGTTGCAGAGCCTAAACAATCAAGGAGTTGCATAGCCTTGTACATGTGACGGGCACTCATATGATAGCAAGCTGACGGTTTGAATACAATTCCACCACCACCACCATACTGCCGAGTTTTGCAGAGCTGGCTGCAACAGCTGGCTGCAGTGCAACCAAACCACGCTGCAAGAGGCTTTGCGGCAGAGGTGCACGCACAGTCACCTGGCTGGCAGGCTGGCAACCATGACACAACATGTGGTGTCCGCAGGCAGCGTTACAAGAAGGCCCCTTCCTTCTTCTCGCTGCACTTGGGCGTCCAGGCGGATGTTTTCAGCGCCAGGCCAGGAAGGGAGGCGGAGCAGGACTGCCACCACATCATACTAGAGGACTGGAAGAAGTAAGCAATCTGTTTTTAAGGGCAAGCTACAGACTATTTGTTACACCTTTGTCAAAGCCTGCATGCAGAGAGATACTGCACATGTAACTACTCAACGGCGAAAACGCCGCATGGTTGGACACGTGCGTTCTGCCACTCTGCCGTCTGCACCACACACTGCACCTCAAACTGCAGCGTTCTGCCACTCTGCCGCCTGCACCACAACTGCCATCTGCACCACTCTGCCATCTGCACCACACCGGCTCTGCTTCCCATGCCACAGTATCAAGCTTGTATCAGTGACATGGTGTCCTTGGCCCCTTGGACAATCACCTCAAACCAGGGAGACCAGTATCCTTGTGTTGTCCTTGCATGTGATTGCAGGATGGAGGACCCACATGGCACCCTGTTCGTGTCCCTGCCATCCATATTGGACCCGTCCCTGGCTCCACCAGGCAGGCACATCGTGCGCATTTTCACACCCGACTGGATTGACAACTGGCAGGTGGGACGGCTTGTCATCATCATAATACAAACACACATGTGCATGCCCATGTGCATGTTTAACCATCAAGCATGAAGCGATACAAGGGCTCATTACCACCACACATGCATGGCTAGATTAGGCTTTCATGTGGCCACCCACATGCGGGATGCATCGGTTCTGAATGCGTGTATCTTGGGCGTTGTAGTGACTGTGCATAAACACCGTCACACACGGCATTTGTAATGACGAATGCAGCCAGAGTGCAAGTGCGAGCACACTGCCAAGATGGCATTATGTTGTGTACCCGGCACATGATGTGAGCATGCATACTCTGGCCTTGACAAGGCAGAAGCTAGTGTCATAATAGTGCCATGTTTCAGTCGTGTTGCCTGCCTTGCTCGCCTAGGGCGTGGACCATGCCACATACGAGGCCAAGAAGAAGGCCATGTCGGATGCGCTGATCGCCCGAGCAGAGGCGATCTGGCCTGGTCTGGCAGCAGCTGTCGAGTTTTGTGAAGTGGGCACGCCCCGCACACACCGGCGGTTTCTCAACCGGGAGGACGGCACTTATGGACCCATTCCGTCGCGCAAGCCTTTAGGAGTGCTATCCATGCCTCTGAGCAGGTAATTGGTACCCGTAGGGGGCCCTTGAGATCTGCGACCAGTTTGACACACTTCACTTGCTGCTCCTGAATCTGCAAAATAGAACCACGACGAGTTGAGGACAGCAAAACAAGCTGGATTGCAGGGGCAGTCATGCTCACCATGGGAGGCAATACACAAGGTGGAGCATCACTAACATGGGCTGGTGTTAGGCAGAAGGGGCCCTAGCTGTGCTTGCTGTTGTGCATCAACGCACATGCGCGTATGGCCATGTATTGCAGGACGTCCATCCCCGGTCTGTACTGTGTAGGCGACAGCACCTTCCCCGGACAAGGGGTCAATGCTGTGGTCTTCTCAGGCTTTGGGGCGGCACACAGAGTGGCGACTGACATCGGGCTGGAACCCAGCTGGCCTGTGATAGATACAGCCTTCACAAAGTTCCTAGGCTTTGTGAGGGACAGGTCTTGAACAAATTCTCTTACGCAGGAGAAGATTCCAGAGTGCAAGTATGTTGGAGAGATCCTTGTGCTGCCTGGACCGGGCCACCTGGCAATGTGCGTTGTGGGCCTGTGACAAGCATGCTGAAATATGCCGTGCTGAAGTGTGTGTTGGTCACCTGCGATCACAAGCTTGCATCCACCTTGCTCCGTGTACAACAGCAGCTTGTTCCCAATTGATCTGCACGCATCAGTCTCCACTTGTCCCTTGTCATGCGCATGGTGTTGTATTGAAGTGTATGCACACTTGGCATTTGAAGTTATCGACCTAGACCAGCAAACTGTAGACCAGACCCCTAGACCTGCAAACTCTCAACTCAGACCGTTCGTCATCTGACCGTGGGTTGGCCACCATCATTACTATCACGCTGCCTCATAACCCCCTTCACATGTAAGTTGGACGGGTTTGAGTCCTTCCCTGCATGTAAAATCCTTGCTGTTGCGTCAAGTGGTTGGTCAACACGAGTCGTACAATTCTACATCTGAGCTGCACCTCACTGCAGTCAGTGATTTGTGAGCTTGTTGCAATCTGTTCTCCAGCATGTTCTCCAGCAACCAGAACCTGCAGGTCAGCACAGGAAGCAGTACGTTGGTTAGCCTTTTCGTGTATTCCGTGCATATCCCAACTCCCAAGCCCTGAACAGTCACAAGGCTGTGGAATCGCCCACACAAATGGGCACGTGTCATCGTGGCACCACCCTACAAAACCATGACGATTCAGAGCAGACTGTTTGCATGTGTTTGCCATACGACCACCATTTGATGGGCGTTATGATCTGACAGCTAATAATGTGCAGTGAAAGATGCCATGATGAGATGCAGCCGCGTATTGGGTTTGCAAGACTATCTGCTGTAATCGGCACTGACATCTCGTAATAAGTATGTGGCTTTCAGCACAATCATAGAAAAGGGTCGGGGATGCAGACAGATAAGCTGCATTCAAGAATTAGGCAAGACATGGCACGGAAGCACAAAGACCACCGAATATGCCAGCTGAGGAGAACACTTTATGACTGGAGGCAAGACATGGCATGGCGGCACATAGACCAGTGCCGGGCACACACTGGCTGATGTCGTTACACGCCCTTGCGATACACATACACTGCGCTGGCCATGAGCCCTTCGACCCTACCTAGGGGGCAGACAGGTTTCAACACATCAAAAAATCGGTGGCCTCCTTGAACCACTTCAAATGCAAGCGCAACGGCCGCTTTGAGACAACATTTCCTGATTATGTTTCTGAAGTGCTTTGGGGCCAAACAACCCCATAGGTGGGAGTTGGTGTCTCTGAACGACTTGTACGAGTGCTATCGGTGTAAGGAGCTTGACTCCAAGGTTTTAGAGGTATGAAAGTTCACTTGGGCACAATAGTCCTCTTTGAGCTTTTTTGTTTCACGACTCAACCACAACGAATTCCAGGCTTCTAAAGATGTGGCTGGTTGCAGAGAGATGTGGAGATCTATTCAGAATCACCTTGATTTCCTTGGACCACCTTAGCCTTGTGGGTGGGTTTTTTATGGGCTGGGGAAGTGTCAGAGGGTGCCGGCACTGGTGTGGCCTGCGTCCAGGCCGCAGCGACTCAAAGCCGGATGCAGAGCGGAATGTGTTTACGGAAGACTCTACACCCTACGAAGTAAGGAATTTAGGGTCAGAGTTTACGGAAGCAAGGGTGTTTCTTTAACGCACATCAGGCTTCTCGGGCTTCTTGGACGCTGAAACACAGCCCTTCCAAGATTTGGCAATTGTGTAACAAGAAATGCTTCTCCTTGACTGCATTGCAGCCATTACGAAATACTAGCCTTCTTGCGAGCTTCGGCACGATCGTGCGTGCCTGCTGCTTGGACGCAATCCGATGTGCATGCCTTCGCGGCGTGCAGCAGTCTGGCTTTGAAACGCAGCGTAGGCGCTGGAGGTGTTGATCAGGCACGGCTGGCTGGCGGGCGTGGATGGCGGCCAGTTGCGTGCAGCGATGGTGCACGTAGTCAAACACGTTGCAGCAAGCAAACATGCAGCTTTGGCCAGACACGTTCATGCGCACGCACACAAGCTTTGCCATGTCTGCCCCCAAGCTGACCCCATGCCGACCCCAGGCTGATCAAAACCACAGGCCACACCTTAATGCCTGGTTATAGGAAGTAAGGTTCAAAACGTGGCAGTATGCGTCAGACACCAGGCCCA
>QAXH01003209.1:618-25592 GCA_004335635.1 Chloromonas sp. AAM2 | reverse complement strand
CTGATGCCTGGCTGATACGCCCATGGTCTTGCCGTGACCCGGCAGCGTGAGGCACTGCTGTGGAGAGGAGGTTGTCAGAAAATGCCGCTTCTGGACCAGCTCACGCACTGGCGGGGCGAGAAGCCTAAATCATGCCAGGAGTCTGTGGCCAAGCTCTTGGCGGCTCTGAATCAGTTGGAAATTGGCGACAAGGCGCATGAGGCCAAAGCAGTGGAGCAGACCGCCAAGTACTTGGCTTTCCTCAAGATATATATGTTTGGCAACGCAGAGCATGGCGTGACGAAGGAGTCTGTGCTTGAGCTGGCGCGAGAGCTGATGAAGACGGACTTGCTGTACCTGCTGGTAAAGCACTTGGCCCTACTAGATTTTGAGCCCCGCAAGGACGCTGCGCAAATTTTTGGGGCCACCATCAGGATACGCGACTCGGAGGATCGCTCTCCTGGCGCGCAGTATGTCATCCAGCATCCTTATATCATGAGCAAGCTCTTTTCGGGGTAGGTTTGGGCGCACTGATCCCGCATCGGGCCGTCGCTCAACCCGCAGCCTGCGTCTAAACCTTCAAGACCCATCACAAAGCTGTGCTATGTGTGTGATGTGTAGGTATGATGAGCCCAGCATTGCCCTCAACTGTGGCGCTATGATGCGAGACTGTCTGCGTGATGAGGCACTGGCCAGGCAAGTGGCCATGCAACTACCTGACATGCATGCTTCAGCCGGCAGCTGACGTTCACATTAGCTGAGCTGCGCCGTCCTACAGGCAATTCTTGGAAAGCAGCATGTTTCTGGACTTCTTTGACCGCGTGGAGGTGGCCAACTTTGAGATCGCATCTGATGCCTTCTCAACGTTCAAGGCGAGGCGATGCATGCAAAGCGAGACAGCGCTAATGAGTCCATTTTAGAGCATGGGACACAACCACAGCCGCTCTGGTCGTGTGGCAGTGAGCAGCTTAGTGCAGGTAGAACAGCCTTTCATTTAGGCATGCTTTCCTGTCCCAACTGCAGGATCTTCTTACGCGACATAAAGGCGTAGTGGCACAGTATTTGGTCGAACATTATGACGAGGTGACTGGAATTGCAATCAGGGGCTGAACAGTCGTGGCCGGGGTGTTTGGGGGCACAGGCAACAGCATGGCCCTAATTGCTCTTGACGGCAGGATGCAGCTGAGGCAGCGCCGCAGTCCTACCTCCCTTTGCGGTCCCTCTGGGAGGCCAATCCTTTTTTGCTGCAGCCACATCAAGGTTTTGGCTTGTGCTGGCATGCCCGCAGTTCTTTCCTGCATTCATGCAGCTGCTGAAGAGCAGCAATTACGTAACCCGGCGGCAGTCGCTCAAGGTGAAGCCAACACCATGTATCGTTAGAATAGCTCATGCAGTTGCAGCTACGACAAGGGGCAGTGGCCGGCACTTGAACAGGCAGGATGCACTCTCACAAGGCGCACGTATGCTGGCAGAAGCCTGACAACGCAACGCGTTGAGCAGGGTTTCCCTGTGCCCTGACGATAGCGTCAAGGTAATGCCAACTGAGTCCCAATGAGTGATCACTATGCGTCTTGTGTGCCGTGCCTGCGCAGCTCCTGGGTGAGCTGCTGCTTGACCGCTCCAACGTGAAGGTCATGGTGCGGTTTGTGGGCGAAGTGCAGCACCTCATGCAGATGATGATGATGCTCAAGGACTCGTCGCGCAGCATCCAGTTTGAGGCATTTCATGTATTCAAGGTGCGGACTAGGCAAAATTGATCAACTAGAACAGCGTGATGTGGCCAGACAGGGCAGGCCCTGCACGCAGCGGCTCGCCTGGCAGTATCAATGGTCGGGCACAGATGGGTGGCTGCGCTTCCACTAGCCCAGGTGCGGGACGTGCAGCTATGGTGAAGCAGCCAGGCGCGCCAATGTCAACCAAATGGCGATGGCCGAGAAGCAGCTCATTGGCCAGTTGGCAGTGCTCATGATGGCAGCTTGTGGTAAGCTTGCTGGCAGCAGTTGGCATGGCATTGTTGACGGATGCAAGCGTGAGCTGCTGCATGCTCGAGCAGCAGACTGCAATGGTGGCCAGGGAACACCGCTGACTCCTTCCCAGCGCAGCAGCAAATCAGCTGGTAAAACAAGGGTTGGAGCGAAGGCATGTAGGCAGGTACAGTGATGCTGCAGCTAGGGAGTAGATGCAACTGCAAACTGGGTTACACAGGCAGTCACTGGCACACACTTTGGCACTATGATGGCCTTGTGTGGTAGCCATGTTCCTTCTGGATAGGCAAGGGGTCACGGCCTCATTTCATGTCTGCGCAGGTGTTTGTTGCAAACCCCAGCAAGCCGCAGCCTATCATTGACATCCTTGCCAACAACAAGGAGAAGTTGCTCAAGTATTTAGAGGAGTTCCACACTGACAGAGGTAGGAAGACACGTAGCAGTTGATGTGCCACACTCGACAAGAGAGGGGAGGCCGTGACACTGATTGCAACGTACACCCATCAGGTTCATCCATGGTCACGTGTGTGGCATATAAATATGCACCGACGTCAGACATTAAGGGCCCTGCCAATGGAGAGGATAATTATTAGGGCTGCTCAAAACATGATCGAATGAGTTTTAACGGGTGGGCTTTGACCGTGTTGTGCTCATGGCAGCTATGAGAGATGCATGCATGCATGGGTGGTTAAGTCCATTCATGGTCAAGTCCTGGTGCATGTGTTGCTGGTGCGCAGACGAGGGTGATGAGATGTTCAAGGAGGAGAAGGCGGTGCTTATACGTGAGATCTCTATGTTGGGCTCGCCTGCACCCGCCCCCGCGGCCCCGCCCCCTCCTGCAGCACCCGCTGAGCAGCCCGCCGCACCGCAGCAGTGAATGCCTTGCAGGAGCCGCATTATTTAGCTTATACTTCGTTACATGGCAGAGAGAGTCAACACCTGGGACGCAGCTTGCGAGTTTGAGCTCAGGATGGTGTGTGCTGATACCTGTTGGCACATACCTGTTGCAGCATGGACACGTACAGAACAGTTAGCCTGTTGGGCAGAGCAGGCGACTTACGGGCAGTTTGTACATGGTCTTTATGGTCTTTATGATGGTGGTAGCAACAACGGCTGACAGATCCTGCCACAACCAAATGGTTGCACTTTTTGCTGCTACCCATGCTTGCACTGGGCTGCTGCAGCTGTTGTGTTTACTTAGTTTGAGAGAGGGTCATGCAAGGGCAGCGCCTCCTCCTTCGCCATTCAGTCCGTTTGTTGTTCTTGGCTGGTGCTGATCATGTGGAGTGCTTTTGCGTGGCAGGAGATTGGTAATTGATTTCATGCATTGCCAAGTGCTGCTGCCCCTCACGCTATCTCTCAGCTTCATATCAGATGGCAGCAACACGGTTGCGCACGTCCTTCACCAACGCCGGCTGTGCAGCCAGCATGGCTTCTGTGCTGCCTAGCATGTCCTATTCGTTTGTGGCTGCAAGGCGAATGCGAATCGATTACAATCAGCTGGCTCTTGCCGTCTGGAGTGTGTTCATCGAATACGCCTCGATGCAAATGTGTACGTGAAAACGAGTCATGTCATTCCGCCCGTTTCTTGGCGTCTCCCTTTTCCGCCGGAAGACATGTCTTGCAGATTGCACACACACCTGAACACAGCAGATACTCGGTATTCAACAGTTGGCAGCGCTCAGGCCTGCCGCTCTGAGCAGGGGAGCACAACGCGGGGGGCACGCCCAACTTCGTTCGTGAGCCTGCTGGTACCACAAGGCAGTGCAGAATAGGCTGATTTCAGCGCAAAAGCTAGCATCATGCAAGAAGCAGTCCCATCACCCTTCGTGGAGGCAGCAAAAGGGCACAAGTCCACAGTCACTGTGCACGCTGTTGCAGCCTCACTCACATCCAGGTCGCACAGCCTTCCGGCACATGCAGCGTGAGTGTTGCTGTGAAGCAACGGTGGTACAATGGGTGGGCGAATGCAACGGAAAAATGGCCGTATAGGAGCAAGTATCATTTGGGAACCGAAGCCATGGAAGCCGTCATTCCAATCGAATTTGCTGTCATTTTACCATGTTGCACCTCACAACAAATTTCGTGACCGCGTACCCTTGGACGCTTGCATGTGCACACAGCTTGCATTTGCCGCGATGTCTCACAGCAGACGTGAAATACGCATCAGTTGGAGCTTCGACATAGCGGTACATGCTGCCGGGTTGCCGCCAGCCGGCCATTTTACATCTTGTCGTGTCAGCGTCAGCACGGGTTCACATCTGGGTCGTGTCAGACCTCAATAATTGAAATTGCATTCTCCTTTTGACACAAAACCGGCCAGGACAGTCGCATCTGGGCATTGCGATACATGGTCCTGCATCACCACTGTTTGCAGGCCTCGGGAGGGAGCTGGCGTGCCACCGGTGCAACATCGCCGGCCTGTCGTGCAGCAGTCCACCAGCGCCGCACAGTACACACAGCGCATCGAGCTTTACCGGGGCAGTGTGTCTACGGTGTATCGCGCTGTAGACGAGGCCAGTGGCGCTCGCGTCATACTCAAATGCTATCACAAGGACACGATGCAGGTGGGCCAGCACCCCATAGCAAGCAAAGAATTGGTGCACAATTCATGCTGTCCATGCGGGGCTGAGGAAGCACTTGGCGCTGTTCAATGCCCACCTTCCAGCCCTCAAATCTGACCCCTTTGCCTGCCTTTGCATGCTATAGGAGAAACACTACCACAAGCTGGATCGAGAGATCATGGCCATGCAGGCGCTGCGCGGCCCCTTTGTAGCTGAACTGTATGGTTGGTTCCAAGATGAGGATGCAGTGTGGCTGGTCATGGAGTGGTGCGAGGGAGGCGACCTGTTCAAGTGCATGATGGTGCATGGAGGCCGCTTGGACGAGTTCTACGTGTGCACTGAGGTGAGAAGCCACACGCATCACCCTTTGCTGTTACTGTATTACACGGGCCGATGTGCCAAAGACAATAATAAAGCCAGTGTAGAGTGGGCTTAACACCCCTCCGAACGATACGTCCAGAAGGACAATTGTGTCTTGCCATGCCCAAACGAGATGCCCCTGACCATGGTAATACAACTGGGGCCTTCCCTCGCCCCGCCAAATTTGTTCCAAAACGCTGAGCAGGCCTTCACTCTCCTCGTTGCGTGCACAAGCGTGAGGTCTTTTGGCTTCCACATGTCCTTGGAAGCACGTGCATATGTCACAGCTGTGTGCCAAGTGCGCTGTGTTGTGCTTGCATGCAGATCATCGCTCCTCTGCTTCGTGTTCTGGAGAAGAGCCACACCCAGAACCTGATGCACAGGGACATCAAGGTATGCATGAACCAGCTCGCAGCATGTCAGAAAGTCAAAATCACGCATGCAGCAGCATGCACACGCTTCTGGAGAGCACACCGCATGCTAACATGAAGGGATCGCCATGCAGCGCACCAGCTTCTGTAGTGTGTTGAGCAGCCATGAAACAACCAGCGGCATGCCCATGGCGCGCTCGCATGTGTACCACACTGACTGACCGATCTATGCCCTCACACATAACACAGCCCGAGAACATTTTCCTGACTAAGGGCAACCGACTGCGTCTGGGGGACTTTGGGCTGGCCGTCAACTGGACCCAGGAGCTGCCCTTCTCACGCTCCGGCACCTTGGTGCGTCTCACACACACACACACACACACACACACACACACGAACCCAACAAGTGTGACTGCAGTGGGCATACCTGGCATCTAAGGGCTGTTTCTTGTCATGATTCTGTCCTTTCTTTTACATCTCAGCAGCTGTTGGCACGCCCACACCTGCCGTGCGCGGCATCAGCAATAGACACGTCCTTACAGCAGCCTTGGAGTGCTTAGATGGGTGGCATGCCTGAGTTGGTTGGAACACGGCATCACACACCTCCCTTCTTCCTCCCTTACGACCTTCCACATGTCACGTGTCTTGTTTCAGGACTACATGGCCCCTGAGGTCCTGCGCAACCCGGCCAGCACCATGCAGGAGAGCCCCAAGGTGCAGATGGCAGCCCTGAACATTCGCACCATCAAGCCCTACAATGAAAAGGTCAGTGGGACTCGGGTGCATCAGAGTTTACAGGCAGGCCTCTGAAACAAACATCCAAAACAGAGCCATGTTGCATCATTGACAGTAGTGTGCTTGAGCAACTGCAGCACCACCTCTATCCGCACACCCAGCTGCACTTCGACACAGCAGCGCTGATGTCTTGCCTGCGGGCACTGCCCCCTTCTACTAGCTTTCAACAGCATTGCCGGGCCCCAACCATGTCAACAGCACTGTCTGCGTTAAGGACAAGTGCCTTCCTGCGCCAACACCCATGGCAAGACACTGCCTGCCTCACCGTGCCCGATGTCCCTGCTTGTGCCACAGGTCGACGTGTGGGCTGTGGGTGTGCTGGCCTACGAGCTGGTGATGGGCAAGCCGCCCTTTGAGGTCGAGGACGAAGCCAAGACCGCGAGCCTCATCATGTACAGCAACAGCATCCGCTTTCCCTCTGCGCACTCCCCGCTGTGGGCAGACTTTGTGCGCACTGTGCTGGTCAAGGACCCCGCCCAGCGCCCGAGCGCAGCACAGGCAATGAACCACGCGTGGTGGGTGCGGGGCAGACAGGCCGCAGAGCACCAACACCATCAGGTCATTGGGATAGTGCGTGTTTGGCCGCCCACTGGCCCAAAGCCACCATCGGCCAATATTGCAGACATGTCACATGAAAAACATTTCATGCCTGTGGCAGCCTGTATAAGTGTGCCTCGCAAGTCCGTACACATGGGTATGGACAGTCCCAGAGTTGAGCCACAGGGATGCGCATGTTGACCACTTTCACGTGCCTGATGCTGTGTGTGTGTGTGCGTGTGTGTGTGCGTGTGCAGGATCCAGCACCACCTGCAGTCAGCCCTGCTCAAGGCCGCAGCGCAGGGAAGAGTGTCGTCCAAGAAGGCGCTTCTGCTGCCCCTGCCACTGCCCACACAGCCAGTCACAGCAGTCAACACCCTAAGCTCGTCCCCAAGCCCTGCAATGCCCGCCCCTACTCGCATTCCTGCTCCCGCGCCTGCCCCCGCTGTACAGACCCCGCCGTCCATTCCCGCCCCGCGGCCCCAGTCGTCCCTTCCACCCACCTCCCCGGGGCTCCTGCTGCGCACGCCTCAACCCATGTACCATGGTGCTGCTGCCCACGCACACACCCAGCCAGCACGCCCCGCAGTGCTTCCCACCCCCTCCTCAACTGATGCTTTCGCAGCAGAGGCCCCCTACAGCCCAACCATTAACCACCCATCCCGCCCTGCCGTACCCAGCCAAGCCGGCTCAAGCGGCGGCGGCAGCGCAGCCAGCTATGCCACCGCTTCCAGCTCAACCTTCGAGGCTGTGGCTGCTGCTCTGGCCGCGGCGTCAAACGATACCAAGGGACCTGCGCCCCCGCCTGCCTCCGCCATCCACCCGCATTGGTCATCCCGTGCTCCCGCGCCCATGCAGCTGCCCGGCACCGGCCTGATGCTGCGGGGCACCTCGCCTCTCAGCCGCCACGCCATTGGGGTCGACGAGGCGTGTGATGCAGGAAAGGTCACCCACGCATTGGTCACACCACGTGCACATGCCTGCGTGGCCGTCACGCGCAGCGGCCAGTCTGCCAAGGGCCATGTGGAGGTACTCTCCGGGGAGACTGGCAAGCCATCTGTGCGTTCAGCCATCCCGCACCTGCAGAAGCACCTCGCGTCTATCCGTCTGCCCGTTGAGGACGCGAGTGCAGGGGCGCTGGCCAGCCCAGGGCCCCATGCACTGCTCAGCCCCATGCCCATGGCTGGTCAGAAGAATCGCTCCCTGGCCCACCTCAAGAACCAGGCTTGGGCGTGAAGATGTGGAGAAATCAAGAGATGAACTTCAGGTCACTGTGTTATGCAGTTTCCAGTCAGTTTTTGTAATTTCAAGCTCAACAACCAGGAGTTGCTCTCTCTTTGAGAGCTCCATGGCTGACCAGTATTTGATAGGCGTATAGGCATTTGAATTGAGGGCGGCTGTTTGCAACACAGATGATCGGAGCGCGCTAGACGTTTCAGCACTGCAAGGCGGTGCTGTGCTTTCCTGTGTATCTCTGTTGCATTCTTGCATGGCTTGTTAGACATGTAGCTCGTGTTGCACATTCTGTCCCAGACACTCACACCGGAATGCAGGCCTGCTCAGTATCTGGTGCTGATGCCTGGCTCGAATCTCTGTTGAACTGGATGCTTGTGAGCTGCATCAGAGTTTAGATTGAGCGCTCTGTTGTCTGAGCACGGTAAATTCAAAGACTGTTGGGCTAGTTGCGTCTGATGTAGCTTCGGCAATGGCATGCCAAGCACCTGGTGTGGTGCAGCCCCTGATCAGCCAGGCATTTTTTATTCATGTTACTGCACCAAGTTGCCTTCCTGCAGGGCCAAGCCCAACCGAATGCCTGCACTGCTCTAAGAGGGCCATTGTGCGACGACTGAGGGCTTACATTGGCGAGTTTGATGACAGCGCTTGGCTCTGTCACCGGTACCAACGCTCCCAGCGGTCTTTCAATGCATTTGCAGGCCATAGTTATACTTGCTGTACAGCGCACAATTTGCAATGAAGTATTGCTGGGCCTGAGCTCACTCTGTAAATCGCAAGCCAAAAGTTTTCCTAGGGCTGGTACCTGTTGAGGCTTGCAGCCTTGTGGTCGTACACAATACTCAGAATACAAAGTCTCACTCCCGAACACTCACAGGGGCTATCAAACTCCACCACCTGTTCGACCTTTACTTTAGGGGTCCTTATCCTAAAACGTGGTTCAACACGTGGTGGTGGTCCCAATCTCATTCACAAATCTGTTGCACCAGAGAAGGTGAAAAACCTTCTTCAGTTTGAACCAATTGAGCGAGACATGACCAACACTTGTCATGAGTTGCAGAGAAGCGGAGTTGCCACAGGTTGTGATGTGGCTAACTTGCTCAGCTTAGTGGCACAAAAGAGAGTATTTCCATACGAATGGTTTGATGGCATGGACGAGCTGGACTGCACCAATTGATCACAAGTAATGATCACTGACCATACCGCTTCACAGTGCAGATGGCACCCAGCAAGAGATTTAAATCAATCGCCCACACTGGTGGATGGTGGCTGACACACAATCAATCAATGACGTCAGGTGTGACGAGGTCCACGCCCCACCTGCACATTAGAAATCTGCTGTTACACGGCACGCAAGCCTAGGCCAGGCGGTGGCGGCTGGCCAAGCCGTGCGCTGAGCGTCACGATGATGCGCTCGTACTCCTCAACCTGTAAGCGTAAATGAACGGACAGCAGGTAAATGCGTTGTGCACACAAATGTGCATCCTGCGATGCTGAGCTTGCAGCAGGCAAATGCTTCCCGTTGGCACAGAGGTACCAAGCCAGCAAACAGGGCAACCTCTCGCATCCAACCCGACAGACAATTAGCCACATCATCTCTTGCACCGGCCATATTTCCATGCACTCAGCACACGCCCGACACTCTCTCGCCAGTATTCAGACCGTCGGTGCCGACACCACATCAGACTCTGGCGCACCTTGCCACCCATGACGTAGTGCTCATGCTTGAGGTCTTCAATTTCGTCAAAGAACTTAGGGTCGAACGCGTTGAGCTCCGCCTTGAGATCATCGTTCTCCGCTTCGACCTGCGCCAGCTGCCCGCGCAGCTGCGACACGTCGTGCTGCAATGCGGACACCTCCGGTGACGAATCGCTGCCCGAAGCGCCTGCAGCACAGCATGCGCTGAACTCTTGACTGTGCGCGAGCTTCCAGTTGGGGACCACATGCAAAGAAATCCAAGACTTCTCCGGAGGCTTACATTGCCTTTGATGCTTTCATTTCCTTGATTGCCCCTCACACCCGTCATTCCTCACCTGCTGCCACCAGCTGATGGTCGCGCTCTGTGATAAGGGCTCTCAGCGCGGCAATCTCTGTGTCGCGCTGCTCGATCATTTCCTCGAGAGCGGCGATCTGCAGCACAAGCAAACCCAACAGAGACCAGTCCAAAGGAGCTTCAGGGCACAGCAAGGATTAAGTCAGATCAGGAGCTCCTCAACCCAAAGGCACGACCTTCACGGGGATAGAATCACGAGAAGCGCTGTCCTTGCACGACTGCTTTGGGCCCCTGATTGCTAGCGGCCCTCATAACCATGACAGGGAAGAAGCCCACCCACTCCAGCCTCCACCCTGTGTCACACCTGCGCTGCTGCCGCTGCTGCCCCTCCCGCTGGCCCGCCTGCTGCCGCTCCTGCTGGCCCGCCTGCTGCCGCTGCCTCGGTGGCCGTCCTGAGCTGCCTGCGCAGGTCGGCGTTGTTCGCCTGCAGGTCGGCCGTCATGCGCTGCAGCGTGGCGCCTTGCCCCCGCAGCCGCTCCGCCTCCTGCCGTGCTGCCACCCCCTCCTGCTGAGCCTCCTTGCGCCGCTGCACCTCCTGGAAAAAACGAAGGCAAAGCAGGATTTACATCTGACAGGACGCCACACCAGTTTAGCATGGCACGGCTTAGTGCTTTGCAAGTCCAGGCAATGAGGTGTGCAAAGCAGACATGCAGCTCAGTAATCTTTTGATGCACCCGATTATGAATGCCGCTATTGCAATGCGATGTGCAATGCCTTCTGATGCGCCCCATTATCAATACCTGTTATGTTTGCCTATGGATCGCTCACCGCCATGTACTTAGTCGTGGGGGTGGTGGACGTGGTCGCCTTCTCCAGTGCAGCCTTCAGGGTAGCGATGGTACTCAACAACTCGGCTTCATGGGCACTCCCTGCCCCACTGCCACCGCTGGAACGGGCGCCCCCACCTGCACTGCCGCGCCTGGCCCGGCCAGTTGCTGTACCGGCGCCCCCACCCCGCTGTGGGCCCGCTGCCCCCGGGCGCCCTGCCTCTGCCTCCGTTGCACCGAACAGCTCCGAGATGCGTTCGCGCAGCCGCTTGACCTGCAAACGTGATGGCAGACCCAGGAACACGTGACGTGAGATAGAATATTAGCACCCGCGATGTGAGATAGTCGCAGCGTGCATGGGAAGAACGCACACTACTTGCTACGCAGGACCATCTGGGTCCAGATAGTTTTGTGGCAGTCCTTCCACATGCCAACTGACCTGCACTTGCGCCTGGTCCCGCTGCAGCCGCAGCTCAAACACCTCAGCGTCATGCGGCAGAGCCTCCCCGCTGCCACTCATGGCGCCGCCCGCACCGCCGCTGCTGCTGGCTGCTGCGCCTGCTGCCCTTTCCGCTTTGGCCAGCTGCAGCTTGAGTGTGTCTATCTGCTGCTCCGCTGCGTTCAACTTCTCCAGGCACTCTTTCAGCTTGGATACGTCCAAGGCTGGGCGGGCCTGTGACGGCGCCTTTTGATTGGCCTCCTGCAGTGCATCAGCACAAAGAGTTCAGAGACGCCCTTAGTCTGTAGTGAAGAGGCGCCTGGCCAACGTCATGAATTTCCAGCCCTCATATGTAGTGCACTGCACACACACCAGTACCGAAGGCTGCCTGTGGACTGTGTTGCCATTGTTACCTGCAAGTCCTTGATAACAGTGGTCTGCTTCTCACACTCCTTCTGCAGGCCGGCCAACTGGCCGTTGCGGCGTTCAAGCTCGGCTCTGGCCGCCACAACCTCCTCATGCTTGAGAGCGAGCTGGGAAGGAAGGCAACGAACACGCGCAGCAGTTCAGTGCACCATAGCACTGTGGATTTACAACATCTGTGCATCTGTGAACATGTGGCCACATGGCATGTGTTGCTGCCATGCCTGTCTGGCACAGTCTTGGTTGCCTTGGTTGCGACCATGATAGCAGGTGAAAAATGGCAGAGAGGACTTACTTTCCGCTTCAGTTCATCAATTCGCTTGTTGAGCTTCTTGGCCTCCTCCCACTGCGCCACAGCCGTGGCACTGCGCAGCGCTGCGTCGTGCTGTTGGTCCTGCATCGACAGGTCCGCTGTCCCGGGCCGGCTGGAAGTCATCTCGTCCTTGCCCCTTGCCCCTCGCCTGCCAGCGCTTCCTTGCTGGTCTTCTTGCACATCGTCCTTAATCGGCCCTGAGGCATCGTCTGCACGAGCCGTGCGCTTGAGCTGCGCGTTTTGTCGCTCCAGCACGTGGATACGTTTCTGCAGCTCCTCTATCTGGCGTTTGGCCTCTACGCTCATGCCAGTCGTCAAGTCCATGACAGTTCGTTCTGTGTTCTTGTACTTCTGTAGCTGCGTCCGGGTCTTGGAGAGCTCTTGCTCGAGGTGCAAAGCACGGTCAACTGCAGCCTGCAACTGCTCGCGAATGGCTGCTTGCCCATCGTCGCAGCTGAGCCCTCCGTCTCGCATCGTCTTGAGTTCCAGACGCAACCGCGCGACCTCAGCCTGCATACAGAGTGGTGCATAGCCATTCACCAGCACAACTACAGTTTGGCTGTAGAGATAGGTGAGAACGTGAGGCCTGAGTTACTGGAAGCGGCAGTCGGCACGTGACATCAGAACATCAAGCGGGCGAGGCGTGAGGTCTTTGTTGAGCTGCCAGAGCGGGTCAGGTGCCCACCTGTAAGGAGGTGTTCTCCACGCTCAACCTGGCCTTCTCTTCCTCTTCCTTGCGCTTGGTGGCCTCGTCCTTGGACAGGTCGTTAGCATGCTTCATGGCCTCGTCAACGAGCTTCTTGTGCGCATCGATCAGCTTCTCCTGCGGTGATACGCGACACGCCAGGCTCAAACTGATACACTGTCGTTGCAAATGTCAGATAGCAGGTTGGCAGCCTTGCGACGCGTTGGCAACACTGGCAACAAAGATAAAGACGATGTAAAGAAATCTCCACAGCCACCCACCTCCAATGTTTTGAACGCATCCCTCAACAACCTCAGCTTCTCGTCTTTTGAGTTGATGGCGGCCTGCAGCTTGTCCATCTGCTGCTTGGTAGGGCCGGCATGCCTTCTGCTGGCATCCACTGCGGCTGTCAGCCTTTGGATGTCAGCCAAAAGCCGCTTCACCTGGCAAAGCAGAGTAAGCACAGCAAAAACAGCAGGTTTACTCCGGGTGAAGCGCTTGGGGCATTACCATGATGGAGTGCATGGCGAGCTGCTCGACCTATTCTGCTCACACTATCCGTCTTTGCCTGCTCGCCACCTTACAAATACACTTCGCACCTCGTCGGAGTGTGAGCGTTCCAGCAGGTCGCGCTCTGCGTCCTGCTGCTCAATGCGTGCGCGCAGCGCCGCCAAGTCGTCATTGTGCCGACCCAACTCCTTCCTCAAGTGGCCTACATCAGAACCAGGAGTGCCTTCCCCATTGCGGGGAATGCGGGAGAGCACCTCCTGCAGATCGCACAGACAAGTGAGGGCACTTGAGTAGCGCGCCTGGCAAGCAATAATTATCTCCACATCTTGACGACGCGTCGGTGCTTTGGGGCTGTTATCAAGACCCACCTTCATGTTGTTGATAGACGCATCGTTCCGCTCAAACAGACATTGGTTGAGTCTCTCTATCTCGGCCCTGTCCTCCTTGTGTTGCGCCAGCCAGCGCGCCTTCTCCGCGGCCATCATGGACTCCAGCGCATCAAGAGCCTTTTGTCGCTCCTTCAAGCGATCCTTGAGCTCGTTGATGGTGGCTTCGGCCACAGCACGCATCTGTGCGCAAATATCACATGGCAGCTTGTTGAGCGAAGTCATGTCGGTTAAGGGCCGGTACCAAGGGTCAGGTTGCGATTGAAGCAGGCCAGGATGCAGTTAAACATACGTCGGATTGGATCCTACAACTGTGGGCAAGATTACATCAGCAGGGTTTGGCAATGGTGCTAGGCGAATTCATGTGAAGGGCGGACAGAAAGGGTGCGAATGGACAAGGTTAGAATGATTTTGCGGCAAGCGGCCCTTGCGCTGTGCAATGTGGTTGGCTGTTCACAAGGCCTACCTGGTCGAGAACGGATTCATCCGCTTCTCCCTTGTTCCGATTGAGCGCGTAGAGCAGCGCCTCGCTTTGCTGCTTGAGCCGCGCCAGCGCGTCATTGTGGTGTCGTCGCACGTCCGACAGCTCGTTTGCCTGTGAACAAGCGGCAGCGCACTTACACCGTTGAAAGCTCAACGACACGACGACAACAACGCGCAAATACTGAACCTTTTAACCACGTTCACGTCCTTGGACAGCATCCGGATTCCGGAAAAAGCCTGACCTCAGCAGCTGTCGCCCTGACCTATCTCCGCTCGCAAAACTCACCAATGCCGAAAATTCGTCTCTAAGCGAGTTCCTCTCCTGTCGAAGGTGCTCTGCCTCTTGCCTGGCTGCACTCAGTGCGTCAATCTGTTTGAGTGCCATCTCCCGCTCGCCCGTGTTGGCTGCGGACATGTGGGCCTTTAAGCGTGCAGCAATGTCACCATCAACTGCAATGGCAGTTAGACAGGGTGGGTTAGGTTTACACACAGCATTGGCCCTCTTAGCCCTGACATGTAGGGCAACAGCAGCCAACACGCAGCACAGCTGAAGCAACCCGTACTGGAGACCAATGAAACTGTCCAAAGATGGCAGCAAATGTCTCCCGCACCTCTGAGCGCTCCCAGGGACGCGCGTGCACCATCAATGGCCTGTGTGTCATGCGCTGCCAGGATCTGCCCCAGCCTGTCCTGCAGCTTGACCACCTCGTCCTGCAGTGCTCGAGCCTGCGCCAGGGCACACGCCTTGTCGCCCTCAAGCAGCAGCTGCTGCTGGAAGAACTCTGCCTCGTACCTACACACACACACGCACACACATGCACAATGACATGCACTGTGTGGCATACACAGGCTGATATACACAATGAATGGCTCGCTATTGTCGTCTCTTTCATCCATGGCACGTGCTTGTCCCATACTGTCCTTGCGACAACCCATTTTGTGCATCCACAATTCAACTGTCTGCTGCACTGTCCCATGCTACGTCCCTTGCAATCCACACTTGCTCTGCTGCAAACACTATTAGGTCACAGGCCTCACTCACTTCTCAATGAGCTCGTGCAGCTCCGCGTTGACCCGCTCCACGTAGTGCACCTTCTCCCGCAGCAGCACCTCCTCCCGCTGCAGCTTGCCCCGCTCCATGCGCAGGCCCAGCAGCTGCTCGTGCAGCCGCGCGGCGTCACGCACCACCTCACTCACGCCCTTCCCGAGGAGGGAAGAAACGTCCTGATCGACAGAAATGAAGGCACAGCCGAAGGTCAAGACAATCCAGAACTTTTGTGCTTATGGGTGCGTGCCAGGCAGGCGGTCCATAGCCCATGACTGTATTGGATTAACCACTGAACCAAGAGCATATCAATCCTACACTGACTCCAGAAAACGTTCATGTGCTCCACCTCAGTCGCTGGCCATTAGCCACATTCCCTTCGAATGCTCGCCACACGCACCTCTGTGGTGTCTAGTTTGAGCTGTGCGTCCGCCTGCATGTCTTCGAGCTTCTTGATGCGACGCCGGGCCAGGTCGAGCGTGTCTGCCACGGCATCATTGCGCACCTGCACAGGGAGGCCAGCAAGCAGTCCTCGAAGCTGGATGAACGCAAAACCAATGAGTTCTCAAAGCTGGATGCACAAGTTGTACACATCTTTGCCTGCCATGGTGTTAGCTGTTGTGTTGTAATTTGCGGGTGAGTGAGCAGCAATCAGGGGCTCAGTATGCCCTACCCTGCAGGTGCCTATCACTCGTGCTGACCTTGAGTTGCTGCAACTTCCTTGACCACAGCTTAGCCTTCCACGACTCGGTGCGGCCTGCCAGACTGAGGTCCAGCTGAGTCTGCGCCTCCTGACGCTGCTTATCAGCCCACCTGAAGCACATGAAAACAAAAAAGGCTGAAAGAAATGGCACAATGATTGTTGACAGCACGCGAATTAAAGGGGAGTCATGACAACTGCGCCTTCAGACAGAAGTCACAAGCAGTCAGCAACCACCAAATTTGAGACGCTGTAACCCCTCACTTGGCCGGTCAGCCACACGCCTAAGCAACGCCGCCTGATGAATCGCACCTGGCCTGGTCCTGGTGCGCAGCCACTCGGTTTGTGACACCTGACAGCTCTGTCTGCGCCTTACGCAACTCCTTCTCCGCCTCGAATCGTTGCAATTCAGAGCGGTTGAGTGCATTGCGCGCCAGCGACTCTTTGGCTAGCGCATGGTCAAGCTGCTCATGCAGCTTGCCCACAACTGACGCTGTTTCCCGATGGCTGGACACGTCGCGTAGCGCTGCGCGCAGGTTGGTAATTTCGGCAAGATGGCGTTGGCGATCGCGCTGCGCCTGCTCAAGCTTGCGCTCAGCCTCCTACGGATACGTGTAACAATAACCATGCCGTTTGCCACACGACAATTTCAAGTAGCATGCAGGCGAAGTACTATGAGAAAGGGCGCACACAATGGCCTTGCGTAAGTTTGATAGCATCATCAACGGTGCTACAATGCTCTACTTCAAGTCGAGCGACTGCATGTTGACACCGTGATCATTTAAAGACCCATGTCTACCTCAGTGCGGTGACAGAGGCTGGCGTAGTCGTTATGTTTCTCTGCCGCTGCTGCCGAGACCCGCTCCAGCTCCTTGACGAGCTGGTTCGCCTCCTCCCTGGTCTTGGAGCCAACGAAATGACGCTCAATCTCCGCTCGGCTGGCGCGCAGCATCTCCACCTCTGATGCGTTCTGGGCTAGCCGCTCCTCAACCTCCTTCAGATGCTCCTGAACAAACCAGTCAAGCACAAACACGCTGTAGTTGGCTGTGGCTGGAACTGGCTGGTTTGAAGCTCCACCACAGATGCCACATGGGTGGCCGGCCTAATTGATGAGGAAGTTCCACTCACTCGTGTCATGCTGTCTTCCATGCGCTCCTCACCTGTGTCTCTTGCAGTGTGCGCTGTCCCCTAGCACGCTCTGACTCCACAAGCTGCCCGCGTCTGCCAGCACTCTCCAACGCCACACGGCAGGCTACCAGCTCCTGGGCCAGCTTCAGGTCAAGTGACCGCCCGTCCTGGTTCTGGACCAGCTCCAGCTGACGCGTACGCTCCCTTCGGTGGAGGTTAGAAAACCCAAAACACGACTCATCCTTTCACGCAGCAACTATCTGATGAGTAGGTGAGCCAACTATCTGGGTAGGCCTCATAAACAACAACGAAGGCAAACAGGTGTCCTGCTTTATTGCAGTCATGTGCTTGTCAAGTTTGGGCACAGCTATTGCATGAAAACTGTGCGCAGGCCTAGCAGCATGGATCTTATGCGCAGTATGGGGCTTTGTCACATGAGCGCACCTGAGCTCAGCGTTTGTGTCGCAAGCGGTGTCGTACTTGTTCATCCATGTTGCCACGTCGTCCCTGAGCCTGAACAGCTCCTCGGCCGCCACCACCTGATGCGCCTGCTCCTCCACACAGCGCCTGAGCTCGCCCTGCTGCCGAGCGTGCTTCTCGGACAGCATCTGATGAGCCTGCGTGCAGCATGTGCAACGCAGCGATCGTCAAGATCGGCAAGCTTTGAAGCTAACTGGTGTCCGAAAGTTTGCGACAACAATCAACTCGCTCTTGCTTGGCTTTTGAGGGTCGGCATTGTCATCAACAGTTGCGACGCAGGTGACGATCAGGTATCGACTAGTCTCGTGGCATGATCAACTCACCGCCAACGGCACAGAACCCTGCAACTCTTTGAAGAGTCCCTCGACGCGACGCCGTGCATTGTCAGCGGCGTGCTCCAGCCATCGCATGCGCGTGCGGCATGTGGACGACACGTCGCGAACTTCTTGCTCCAGCTCCTCAACACGATCGGCCAGGGCACGCTCGTGCAGACTGGTCGCCTCCAACTCGCGAGCGATCTTAGCGTGCTTGATCTGCGAATGAGCAAGCGCAGCCAAGCACATTGGATTTCAGGTGGTGCAGGGCTGTGTGAAGCACTTTATTGCTCCGGGATCAGTGCAGCCCATGCTCACTTGCACGACCGCCATGCGCCGCACTGTGTCCATGAGTTCCTTCTGTGTGTCGCTGAGGTTGCCACGTGACAACGCCTCCATGCCGCGAGCGTACTCGCCCACGGCAGCCTTGTGGCCGTCAGCATCCTCCTGGAGCTTCTTGGCCTAATGGCAGCAAGAGACGAGGACAACAAGCAGGAAATCCTGGTATTAAGATGATTCAAGACGGCTAGGTATTGGTGGTCATGGGCTAAATATCTTGCCTGCAGGCATAGTTCAGGTCAGCAGCCGGCGGCAGACATGCAGTGAATGTGTGTGCACTGGTGCGATTGTGTGAGGCTCAACACGGTGGGAAAGGAGGCTGAGCCCGACCGTTTGTGGCTGAACAGAAAGGAAACACAAGATTGACACAGCAAGCAGTCGATCCTCAGTATGTTGGCAGCTGCAGCACACAAACACAAAGAGAACGAAAGTTGACACAACTCCTGCTCATGTTGGCAGCTGTACCCCACACACACCTTGCGTTCAAGAATCAGCTTCTCAGTCTTCCAGCTGCTGAGAGCGACAGCATACTCGCGGTACAACATCCTGACCTGGTCGCGGTACGTCTGCATGCGGGACTGGTACCTGGAACACACCGGGCATGCAGGCCCAAGGTGTCATGCATGCAACTCGCTGTCCCCTGCCAGGTGTGAACCTTGTGCGACCAGGTTGTACGCCAGGTGGACACACACACATGGCAACAACATGATTGCCATTACAAGAGCAAGGGCAGCTTAAGCAGGGCCAATCAATTAACTGAACAGGTTTACAATAGGTAAGTAGACAAGGTTTGGCTTGGGTGATGGCTGGCTGCTCCTGTCGCACCTGGCGTTGATGGTGGCCAGGTCAGCTGCCTCCCTCTCACGCGCCGACAGCTCCTCCAGACACGACACAAGCTGCTCCTTCAGACTGGCAGACTCGAGCATCAAACCATCATAGTCAGTACGTGACACAAAATCTGCAGACAGGAAAACAACGCATAGAGCAACAAGCGAGTAGTTTACAACTGTCGGACCTGCAGGCAGGCCAACATGGACAGTCTGCAGACAGAGTAACATGACAAAAGAGCTCGAGCTTGTCGTTACCACATGTCAACATGCGCATTGCTAACAATGTTGCAATACTGTTACGTGCAGGACTGCATGTTGCCCGTCCATACTCTTGAGACCCTGCCTCCAGGCCTCTTGACCCTGGCCGCCAGGCCAATGCCTGTTCACCTGTCTTGCGGTCCTTCATGGGCTGCCCAAAGCGCTTCTCCATGGCCGCCTTCTGATCCATGAGCTGCTCTATCACGGCCTCCTTGGTGATGACAGTGCTCTGCAGAAGCAATGGCCACACGGGCAAAATCTGTCAAATATCCAAGCCCAAATTGTTCACTGATGGCTAGTGAACTTAGGCGGATGTTATCTGTTACGATCTGTGGCGTACTGCCTCGCCTCACACCTCGCTTGACACACTTGCCTCACCGACGTTCCCTACTGACAGATTATCCACATTTATTGAAGGATTACTTTTCAGGAATTGGCTCGACTCGTCCCCTCACTTGCTACTCAGTCTCGACTCCTTGATCGTACCTGCAAGTCCGCCACCTGTCGTGCAAGCTGCCTCAGGTTGTCTCGCAACTCGTCCGCCATCGCATCTGCCAAATAGCCCGCATCCACACCGCCGCCATCACCGCAGCCGCCGCCACCACCCACACCGCCGCCAAAAGCACCCTGCAATTGCACCACTGTCGGTGTCGCCCTTCTCATTGCGCCTTCCGCCCCGTTGCCTGCGCCCCCCATCCCAGCACCGCCCCCCGCCGTCATGTCCTTGAGGATTGCGTCCACTGCCTTCTCCGTGTCCGTCATCTGGGTGATGACCTGCTCAGTCCAGGACTGGTACTGGGAGTCGGGCACGTTGCGCTTCTCGACTGCAACAACAGTGACACACAACAGAATGCGAACTTGTTGAAGTCGCTGACGATATGAGCCTGACACAGCTGTAGGACACACGCTGCATCAAGTTAGCACGACACGCAACAGCGTGTGTTCTGGGCTTTGGTCAGGTCATGTAGTAGTCACTGACAATGCATAATCCCTTCACTACCTCAAGACGCACGCCGCATTGAGTCGGCGTTGAGACGGAGTGAAAAGAATGTAACGTGGAAACATA
This sequence comes from Chloromonas sp. AAM2, assembly GCA_004335635.1. NCBI lineage: Eukaryota > Viridiplantae > Chlorophyta > Chlorophyceae > Chlamydomonadales > Chlamydomonadaceae > Chloromonas > Chloromonas sp. AAM2. The sequence continues at coordinate 5,549 of QAXH01003209.1, read as the reverse complement.
CTGTGAAAATCTATTGAACGAGGAACGTTGTGAACATGAAGCTACATCAGGTGCTGCATCTCACCAAGGCTTGTGTTCATCTGTCTGAGCGTGGCCAGGCTCTTGAGCAGCGCCGCCTTGACGGCCTGGAGCTGCGTGGCCCTGATGTTGCCCGTGATGCTGGAGAGGGAAAAGGCAAGCAGGCAAGCACTTGAGCACGTTGGACGCCCACATTGGACGTCCATGCTGCTCTGAACGGCCCGACAAGCACTTTGTTAGTCACAGAATGAGAGGCATGGCGCACAAAAGCTAGGGAAATGAGGAGGTGCTCCAGTTCGTTCTGGCACAGGCAGGGAAATGAGTGTGCAGAAAACATGCTGGCATGCGTGCGCTTGTCCGACTGTGCCCTGCACTTGTCAGACGGTGAATTGAGAACACTGATGCCTCTGCTGCACAGTCAACAACACCCAAGCGTAGCTGCAATCGCAATGCAATGCAATGCGCCACACTCACCCGTTCCCGCCCCGTGCGCCCGCTGCCGCCGGTGCCAGTCCTGCGTTGAAGGTGCTGGTGAGCGCGGCCATGGGGTCGAACTCAGCCAGTTGAGGGCGCATGGACGGCGGGATGTCAGCGTAGGCCATCACCTCGCCCAGCCGCACCTCAAGGAACTGAATCTGAAAACACGAGGGCAGTGGATGGACCTCCTGTCAGCCCCATGCCTTTCTGTTCATTTGCTGCCCTTTGTATGCGCTCACACCCTTTTTGCCTGCTTCTCTTTACCAGGTAGATAGCCGCTCCAGACTCATATCTGCACAATCGAATGCTCATCCCACGTATAGGAACTACCCTGTCCGCCAACTCCCTGCCTTGCCAGTCTGCCCTATGCCCGTCCCTTCCCTTTCTTTCATCATTTCATCCCCCACCCTGTGTGTGAGCTGGTCCACCAGTCGCGCCTCGTGGCTCCTGCCGTTCTTGATGTCGTCGACTGTCTGCTCCAGCAGCAGCAGCTGCTCGGGCGTGAGGCCCAGCTCCAGCGCGTGCTGCCCGTGGTACTTGGCGCGGAATTTCATCTCCATGCGCAGCTTGCGACGCTCCTCCTCAAGGTCTGCAACCTGATAGGAGCAGGACAGGGGACGGCTGGGCAGGATGCTGTCTAGTGGGGTACAGCAAGGGCCGAGGCAGCTACGCTGGCCAGCAAAGGTGCGAAAAAGAAGAGTGGCCCCAACCCATCTTACTCGGAGTACTAGCCGCCATCATTAGCTGCATCTGCCGTGTTTGTGTGCACCTCCGACCTGCTGTCTACACTTCCGCTCCCGTACCCCACTGACCTGTCGTTCTAGGAGCGCGTTGAGCGACCTCAGTTGCGCGATGGTGGCCTCCTTCTGCATCCTGACGTCCCTTGTGTCCACCTTGCCCTCCTCCCCCACGCCCGCCTGGCGCCGCAGCACCGTGTTCTCATCTGATAGGTCCTCCACCTTGCGCATCAACACGTTGATCTGGGACACCAGGTCGCGCACCCTGCCCTGCTCCTTGTAGACTGCGTCCTTGAGCTGATGGATTTCCTCAACGGCCTGTAGCAAAACACGAACACTTCAGAACCTGTGAAACAAACGTACGAAGCACCCATCTACATCAAATACTTGAGTACACTAAATACGCGCACATACCTATCCACACATGCACGCATGCACCCACCCACATGCACACACGGACCAACCCTTGCTGGCCCTCTGCTGCCAGCTCTTTTCTCCTCCACACCAACACCCAGATACACATGGCTGTGCCTTGCCCTACCCCACCCAGCGCGTGTCTGACCAACCTGTGGTAGTCCATAAATGCCTCCCTCATACTGCTTGTTGCGCAGTGTTGCATCCTTGATTTGGTCCTCCAGCTGGGCCTGGTGGTCCCTCAGCGCGTTGGCGCCGGCCCGCTCCTCCTCCACCCGGGCGGTCAGGAAGGCAACGCGCCGCTCGCTCGACTGAAGCTGCTCCGACTGATGCGACAGCGCCTTGTCGATTTCCCCGGCTACACTCAGCTCCAGCTGCTCATAGGCCTCCAGCAACAGCACCTGAAGGCAGCCAGACAAGCCAGGCAGGTATGCAACAGGAGAGCATGCGTAAGGCGAGGTTTGAGAATCTAAACAGAAATGGTCGATCCTTGCGTTGCTGGCCGCAAGCCAGTGCCTGCTTTGAGGTCGCCCTGCCACCTGCTGCTGGCCTTGCGCCAATCCATTCCCACAGTATGAGCACGTGTGCATACCCCATGCTGCCCTGAACCCTGGGCAAGCATTGGCACATGGCCGCCCGAGCCCAGACCTTGTAACCACGTCTATGCGCCCTCGATCCCACCTCTTTCTCCAGCGCTGCGTTCAGTTGGTCCCTGAGGCGCTGCAACTCCCCGGCGTCCTCGGCCCCACAGGGCATGCCGGCCAGTGTGCTGCTGGCGCCGCCTGCCCGGGCCACGGACCCCGCGCCCGCCCCGCCCCGCCTGAGAGCCTCAACCTGTGCCTGGAGGATGGAGCGTTCCTCCTCCCAGGACCTAGGGACACGCATTGCACAGTAGGTAACCATGCGTGATTGCGTTATCCTGCAAGTGTTGCACTGAAGGCGGCTGCAGCTTCAAGTCGCCGCCAATGACCAGGATGCCTCACAGGTGGGATAGTGCGCTATACATCATATTGTCTCACACCTGTGCTGGTTGTGTTCGTCGGCCATCCGTGCATCTCTCACTACTACTACCTCCCCATACCAGGTGGCTGAACGTAAGTGAGTTGATATCAACCGCGAAGTGTGACTGCCGCTCAGGGCTGCAGCGCCTGTAACCCACCTGAACTGACGCTGGAACCTGGCCTCGAACGAGTCCAGAAGTCCGACTTTGTCAGCCACGTCTGTTCTCAGTTCCTCCTGTGTGCTGATCAGGGTCGCCTTGTCGGCATGCAGCTGCTCGACACACCCCTCAAGCTCCGCCTCCCGAGCCTTCAGATGGCGCAAGGACTCATCAAGAAGAACGATCTTCTCCGACACCTGCGAGACAAGCGCGCCGTGACGAAACGCCACCCTGAGGCATCAAACACACCATTGAGGAACTTACAGTCACAGGTCTGAACGCTGCTTGTGTTGGTCCGCGTGTGCCTGCCATGACCTCTGATGGCACATGCATTACGAGCTTCTCCCTTAACCCTAGCCTACCCTACTCCCTCTTTGTGCCGTGCTGCTTTACCTCGAGGTTCTCTCCCTTGACGTCCTGCACTTGCTTGCGCAGCTCGACGTTTTGCAGCTCCAGTGCACGGTTCTCCTTGACCATGCGCTCAATCTTCCATTCCTGCTGACGGACGGTGTCCTGAACACGAGAAAGCGGCACCAGGCGTGCAACGCATCAACTTCGGAGCCTCATTATTGCGATGTGTGCGGACATGGCAGGAGTGAACGGGAAATCTCTGCAGGAGTCAGGAGCAGCTCTGTCAGAAGGGTATTGAGCTGCACGCTGTTCAAGGAACCGGCCATACCCCGATCTGCTGTTTGGCCTCGTGCGCCGCGTGCTCTGCCCGCAGCGAGTCATGCGTTTGCCTGAGGTCCGTGTAGTCCTCTTGCATGCGCCGCAGCTGGCCTTCCAAGTCCTTCATTTCGTCATCGCGCTTACGGAGGTCGTCCTCAGCTCGCTGCAACCTGCAGCCAGAAAGCACAAGGGACAGAGCACGTACTCATGCCACAGGTCGTAACGCATCCGATAACAACTACTCAAACAAAGGCATCCTTGTCAACAGGTCATTGTCTCCTGGTGATGCTGCCAGTGCCAACCCTGGGGCGAGTGCTAAAGGATTGGCATACATCACATAACAAGACATGTCATACACACACGTATCGGCTTCGCCAACCTGCCATGATCTCCTGGTCTGGCTGTCGTTGTCAACCTTGGTGAAAGGATTGGTCCACATGATGCATGCATGATGTGCACATGCATTTGTACACAGGTATGAACGCACACACGCTGTCTGTGCACACACCTGTACTCGAGGTCTTCCACGCGCCTTTCATCCCGCTCGCGCTGCTGGCGCATGCGGTCGTTGCTGCGATACTCGTCATCCAAGCGGCGGGCAAGGTCCTGCACATGGATGGCAGGGTGGGTTTGAGCGCACGCTGGCAGAGGGATGAACTCCTGCCACCCAGTTCTGGCAGGCCTTTTAAAATCAGTGTTGACTTTGCCTGCGGATGGGCCTCCTTTATAATGGCCTGTTCCTGGTACAAGGCTTGTCAGGCCAAATGCTGTTGGAGAATGCTGTAGCGCCGAACAGGCATGAAAGCCACATTTCTAGTCATAAGGATCGTGTGAAGACCATGGCAGCACCAGCAGGGCTGCCTTCCAGGGTACATGTGGATTCCTGGTGTACGTTCCCTTGTCCCTCCATGTGGCCATACGGCATGCCTTTGTCCCTCCATGCGCCCACGAGGCACGCGCTGGCCCCTCCATTTGCCCACGAGGCATGCGCTGGCCCCTCCATGTGCCCACGAGGCATGCGCAGGCCCCTCCATGTGCCCTCGAGGCATGCGCAGGCCCCTCCATGTGCCCACGAGGCATGCACAGGCCCCTCCATGTGCCCACGAGGCATACGCAGGCCCCTCCATGTGCCCACGAGGCATGCGCAGGCCCCTCTTTGTGCCCTGAGGCATGCGCAGGCCCCTCCATGTGCCCTGAGGCATGCGCAGGCCTCTCCATGTGCCACGAGGCATGCGCTGGCCCCTACATGTGCTCACGAGGCATGCGCTGGCCCCTCCATGTGTCCACGAGGCATGCGGTGGCCCCTCCATGTGCCCATGAGGCACGCGCAGGCCCCTTCATGTGCCCAGGAGGCATGCGCTGGCCCCTCCACGTGCCCTCGAGGCATGCGCTGGCCCCTCCATGTGCCCACGAGGCATGCGCTGGCCCCTCCATGTGCCCATGAGGCATGCGCTGGC
>QAXH01003204.1:0-17724 GCA_004335635.1 Chloromonas sp. AAM2 | reverse complement strand
TCTGTCGCCATTCCACCACCCAGTCGCCTTGTTGGGAGCTGGGCTTTCTGAGCTAGTCATAGTTATGTGGCCATGGCAGCTTTGTCTGAGAATCTTGCGCAACACGGTCACACCTTTCCCTGCCCTGTCGTTCGCTGAACCAAAACACTCAGCAGCAGCACATAATGCACTCTGATTGCCTTGCAATCCTTGCTGCCTGACTTGCAGATGGACGAGCTGGCTCGCAGAGGCCACCTGGCCCCGCTCAAGGACCTGGTTGCTGCGACATGGGAGGATCGCCGAATGAGGGCAGTCAAGGACGCGGATGAAAAGGTGATGGGTTTGTGATGGGTATGTCTGGCATGGTTGGGCTTGTCTGTCCTCATGCAGGCAGGTTTGGTGTATGATTTGTATCGCGCTCCAAGGCATTCCGCTTTGTTGCCTGAGCTTCTGGGGTGCTCCAAGGACACTTATGCTATCACACGCTACCAAGCTTTGTGACCTCCAGCTGTGTGCAGCACTGGCATGGCATGACACAGTGATGTGGCATGGCAGTCCAGATGGGTTTGGTCGTGCACACATGCAAGATTCAGTGTACAGATCAGTGCACATGTTTGTTGTGCAGGCCGCATCAGCTGCCCAGGAGCGCAATGTGCTGAGAAAGGCGATGCAGCGGCTGCAGAAGCAGCTGCTGGAGTCTGACGGGCGCCTGCTGCGGGAGAGGGGCGACTGGAAGATCACGGTGAGGGAATAAAAGGAGAGGAAAGGCACGCCATCAGTGGACAGCACACAAGCTATGGGAGTGTGCATGCACTGAGGCCTGCTTGCTGCACAAAGCTATCTCATGATATGGGTTACGTGCGTGCGCTTTTTGGGCATTGTCCAACAGCCATCTATTGTCCGCTATACGCAGTAACTGCTTTCATTATGGGCCATGGTTCACGGTGAAACGCCTGGTGTGTGCATGTCATTCAACTGCCAGCGTGTGCAAAATTGACACAGTGTGTCCACCAGTGTGTGGTGTGTGCATCTGTACAGGAGGCGGACATGCGGCAGGCAGCTGCCAGCCTGGAGCAACAGCTGCGCGAGGTCCAGCAGCGGGCGCAACAGGCACAGCGCTGCTGGTGGAGGAGAGGCGTCTGCGGGACAGCGACTGGCGCACTGCCAAGGAAACTGTGCGTGGGCACGAGGATCGGGCAGGGACCAACGCTCATGAATGATGTTGGAAAGGCGCGGAAGGCATGCAGTCGCACGTCTTGTTGCCACTTGCTGCCAGGTAGAGCACGTCACGCACAGGGCATTACAAGTTGATGTTCTCAGGCGTGCCCTAGAGTATGCATGTACAAACGGTGGTGTGTGCGAGGCGTGTATTGTTCCTTCTATCCAGCTACACCACAGCTGTTTGCTGAGTGCCAGCTTGCACGCTTATGCCACACCTGACCACCTGCATTCCTTGTTTCTTGCTCACAGGTGGCATTGCTGATGGATAAGCTGAGAGGCGCAGGAAGCAAGAAGGAAACCGTGCCGGCCACCCAGCAACACAACGTGGTCGCGGCTGAGGTGCAGCGGCTGCAGGGGCAGCTGCGGGAGGTGGACTGCGGGAGAGGAGAGACTGGGAGGTCATGGTGAGCCAATCGGGAGGACACTGAGAATTGCAGGATTGAACAAAGATGGCTTGCTTCTGTGCGCGCTGCGTCATGCTGCTGTGCCGCCATCTGAACTTGGCTCCGGGCCGTCTCAAGATCGTTGTTGGCATCGATTAGTTGCTTTGCAAGCGCATCCTTCTGCATGGTGACGGCGTATGTCTGTGCGTTAGCTGCCTCCACCTCCTTCTCAGCCTTGGCCAGCCTCTCCTTCAGCGTTGCCACCTGCGGACACACAATTCCGCTCGGCAATCTGTCTGCGGCTGCATATCTGACCTTGAAATCAACATTTCGAATTGGAAGTGTACCCATGGCCTCGGGAGTATGAGTATGTATGCAGGTTTTGCTTGTGCATTGTGTGTGTGCAGTTCGCTGACCTCAAAATGAAGCTCGAGGCCGCTGAGTGGATGTGCGACGGAGCGCGGCTGCAAGCCCAGCGTGCTGCCGAGCAGAAGACAGAGGCGCTCAACCAGCGGAATGCATCCCTGGAGGTATGATTATACTGTGAACGGCAGGAATACAACGGCAGGAATACAACGCAGGGCCATGGCAAGACGATTGTATGTCTGCTCACTGCGTGCGTTGGTACGCGCTCACGCTTGCTGTGCTTCTTGTCCTGCCCGAAGGAGGACATCGCTGCACAGGCCAACGAGCTGGCATCCGTCAGGCAGCGGCTCGCAACGTTCGCGGAGTGGGAAAATGCCTTGGCGCACGCGGACATGCATGCCGCACAGCGAGAGGCATGCACCCAACATGCCAACATATCAGGACACCGCGGCGAGTTACAGGTGATCAACGCATAGCAGCAAGTGCAGCACGACTCAGTGCGAGCAGCGAATGGTACAATGTGAGACCGTTCAGAGGCATTTGTCACTCGGTAGAAGTTGCAACCAGAAGTTGAATGGCATCGGACTTCACTGAGATTTCCGGACAATTTTGTAGGCAGGAAATCAAATGGCCAAATTGTTGGAACTTCTGCAGGGCAGCGACATTTGGTGCTGTTCTGTTACAGTAACAGACACTACAGTACAGACGAGATCGGACGCGAGGCGCCAGAAGGCCGCTGTGAGCCGCGCTCACGCCTGGATGGCAGAGATGTGCCTCGACGGGACTTACCGTCAGCTCCACATGATGCATCAGGAGCTTGCGGGCCTGCAGGTATGAATGAAGTGTGGATGAAGTCAGAATCAGCGACGAATGGAATGACCAGTGTGGCTGGCAACGCGCGGGGTTGCAGCTAGCCATCGTCATTACGGCCTGAAGTTGTCATACTTGCCTTCAAGATTATCTAGAGTTACGCAGTGATTGTAATACCTTCGCCTTGCCTCATGCAATTGATAGCATGTGCTTGTTGCATAGAATATGCGGTTGTAGCAGGGCATGTTGTTGCAACACCGTCAGCGATGGATAATTTCTGTCCTGAACAACATGTATGTTCTTTTGCCTGTCGCCGCTGCAGCCTGCGCTGCCAAACGTTGCAAGCGGCCCATTTGGACCACCAGAAGCCGTTCCCATGCTGGAAGAAGAGGCACAGCAGCCGGCCTCATGGCCTGGCTGCAACGCAGACAGTGACAGTTCAGACTTCGGGCCTCTAGCTAGCCTGGACTGCTTGTCAGACTAACCCAACACAGCAGGATAATTAGCAGAATCAACGCTTGATTTCAAAGGGGCTGCTCGGAGTTGAAGCAGACCCCAGGCCGCGAGGCAGGGGCGGCCTGCATAGTTGCACAGACTGAACAGTTGTAATAAGTGGGGGAGTCGCAACAGCGGGGAGCAGCCGGGGAAGAACAGCGCGAGCTCACATCCCGGCCGACGGTCCACGGCACATCAGCAAATGAGAGGCTGGTTGGCTTGAGGCAGAGGAAGAGACGGTGAGTGGCTCATGATCGGGCGTTGGGCCAGTTGTGGCTGCTGGAATACTGTGTCTTACTGTGCCTTTATCATGACCAACTTTAATGCTGTTCTTTAAAAAATTCACTCATCACGGGCTGTTAGGCCTTATTTGCCGGGATACACCAAGCTGTGACAGTATGTTGGCAGTATAATGGCATTCCCTTATCACTCTGTTGCCTGAATGAGCTACTCAAGTTACAAGTTAGCACAAGCAAAAGAAGCGGGCTGCACAACTTCAGCATGCTAGAAGCACGCCATCTCAGCCATGAGTCAGCTGCAGGAGTTGCAGACCCAGGTGAGATTGCACATGCAAAGCATGGTTTCAGCTTACACCCGTAACCGTGGTGAGGGACAATTACTCGCCGCCTTGTTGGTGGTTGGTATGGCTCGTCTGCACCACGGTCGCAGGCGCTCAACTGCTGCGCCTTGCTTAAACAGCTGACATCAAATGTTTGTATTGCTTGCCTTGCAGGTACACCTGTTGCACACATCTGCCTGTGCTCAGTTACGGGGTGCAATTGGCTGGGTCGTCGACCTGATGCAGGCTCTTGGAGACCAACAGGTGAGAGCAGCCACAACTCAGGAGCTTAGCTGTGATCGGCAACACACGCCATTGTGGTAAGGCAGCAGGCAAGCACCGTGTGTTGCAGTAGATGGGCAAGCACCTGCCATAGTTTCTTGTGGCAGCATGTTTCACATTTAGTGCTTGCCCATGAAAAGTCGTGAAGAGACGACTACCAATATGTTGGTGTGGCATCTTGGGTGCATGTGTAGCTGCTGTGAAACGTAACCCACAAGCACATCCGGACAGCAACAATGCTTTCCTTTCGTTTTGTCGCTGCAGGCACCACGGCCTGTGCAGGCTCAGCTTGATTAGACCCTGCGGTAGATGAGACCTGCCTCTTTACCACCCACTTTATCCCACTGTCCACAACAAGCATGGTGGCATTAGCCCAACCTCACCTCCACAGACGTCACAGCCATTAGGGACACCCCAGCACATGCTAATGGAGGCTGTAGAGAGTAGTTCAGCAAAGCTGGTAGAAGGCACCATGTGCCCTGGGGGGATCTACCGGCCCTTGTACCAATGGTAGAACACGGTAGATCCTTGGTAAAGTCCTTGGTAGAGCCCTGGTAGAACAGACCCTGCGGTAGAATAGACCTGCCCCTCTACCAGGCTTCGTAGAACTTCCCTGGTAGAATGGAGTAGCCCGAATTTTCCGACGCTAGCTGAGCGGACGGCATCAGAGCGGGCGGCAGTGCCAGTGGCCAAGGCAAGGTCCTTCCATTGTGGCGGCCATCCCACTCACAGCCCACTACCACTTAGTTGGGTGGGCCATGGGTGGGTGGCTGCTGGGGCAGAGGATTCTGGCACTTGCCACAGGTCATCACGGTACAGTGATTTCTGGCCTGACGGCCACCCACACACGTCTGCTACCACTTAGTTGGGTGGGCTGTGTGTGGTTGGTCGTGGGTCAGGAGGCGGGCTGCACTCGCCACCTTGCTTTGGCTGCCCTCGCTTGGGCTGGTCTGCCCAGTGACCAGGACGTACCCACTCAGGTGCTGCTGTCGTCCAGTGCTGCCCAGTCCGCCAGCCGGGTGGTAAATGTCATGGCGTAATTTGCCATAGCGCGTGACAGCTCCTGCTGTTGCCTTTGTTGGGGAGACTGTTCCGCCCAACTTGACTTGGTGTCACTTGCTGTGACTGTTAATTTATCTGGGCTGGGGAGGCTCACTGCACCGGGCTGGGTCCAGGTCACCTCTCCGGTATGCTTTCACCGTCCTTGCTTCTTGCCACACGTTGTCCTACATCTGATGGAAGCATGAAGGAGAGGCAAGCCTTGAGACAGTCCCTGCCTTCAAGTTGAGCTGTTGATTTGAGTTACAACAAACCAACCTCGCTCCAGAGGTTGAATAATTTCAAGGCATTGTTGCATCTAAAGTGCATCATGCCATGCTGGCTGGATGTGCATGTGTACGAACTTGCGTGGTCTCTTTATGGTTGAGACATGCCAACATGGGCATACAACAGGTCATGTGGCATTGGACTGAATCATTTCATTTGTGGCGGTGCGCAAGCTCGTCGCTGTTCAGACTTGCAGGATACAGTAGGTTGACAATAATCAGATGGTGATTGAGGGTGTGAGGATTGCCTCTCAGTCTGATTGAGGTAGCCAGGACAAGAGTTTCAACGGGGTTTCCCGTTTTGTTTGTGAGGAGTAATGATTAGGATTACCAGTGATTCAAGGTGCCAGAGTTTGGCTGTGGATTGAGCAGATGAATGTGGCTTTGACTGGAAAGACGCAGCAGAGCGACGGTGCAGGGGCAACTGCATGGTAAGGTGTCAGCCATGATGGAATGCATCGGTATAAACTCTGCAACGCCCTCTGGTCTGCATGTGCACAGATGTGTAGTCATGGCAAACCTGGCCTACATACGCAGAGTACCAGACTGCAAGAGGAAGGCACAGAGGTCAGGGAACATCGCCAGCTGCAATCACCGTAGCCACAACCGCAAGCCAGGCGACGACGGCCAGTCAGATCGGCAATCTACAGGAGGAGGTTGATTGATTAAGGAATTGTTCCAGGTTGGAAAGGAGCGGCATGATCTGTGCTTGGCTGTACTGTACAGACGGCCACACAGCAGATCTACATATGGCAACAGCGTGAATTTCCAAACGCAACCATATGCTTCCAATGCTCTGGCCATCAGAAATTCAATCCGGTTCAACTTTAACTACAGTTAGCACACTCGTCATGTGGCAGTCTGTCGCTTAGCCGGTGGAATCATGGATATTCGCGCCCGAGTGCTGATGTATACACCTGAATTGCTCAGGAGGTGCTGCTCTTCTCCGCGTCTTAGGTGCCGCAAGCGCGACGGCATCTTCTCCGTAAGAGTATGACTCCTCAGATCCTCGCAGGACAAAGCCCTCATTGGTCACACTCCAAAAAACAGGAAAAAAACAGGCGCGCTTGGTAATCTGTCTGGGCTGCTGCTGCTGCTGTTTATGTTGTGAGCCATGGTACTGGGAGGTCGCCAAATCAATTGCCTTGCAGTTGGTAGATGATACTTTTTGCATTGACCTCTGGGGGAGGGGGTAAACCACCGGTAGATCACCCTCTCATGCCCCTTAGATGCTGCACGGGCCCTTCAACTGGGAGGGCTCAAATTTGAAGACGGCAAATTTTGAACGCCGAGAGTGACGGCGTGATGCCTGATCTGAACTACCTGGTTTGCAGACCTAGTCTCAACAAGCACTTCATTTCCCTTCACCTATTCAAGGACTTGTCCCTTCGCTTGTTCGAGGCCCTGTCGCTCTTCTGTCTAGAAGGGTCAGGCTAGAGGTGGCCGGATAAGGGTGCTATTTTTGTTTTGCATATCATGATCTTCTTGACTGCTGCATCACACCATTCACATACACGCCCTTCACATGGGATATAGGTTCCCAACATTAAATATTATCTATACCTATCTGCATCAGACACGGACAAGACAAACCACCCTGGCCTAACCTGAGCAGGAAAGAGCCCAACACAGGCTAGACAACAGAAAGAAGCACAAGGAAGGCTTTGCAAACAAATCATACGGGGCAAGAAGGGAATTCGTTGGTATTGACCGGATAGTTGGCCGGATAGGTATCACTAGCTGCTTTTCTCTTGGTCAGCCACAAGGGAATTGAGTGCCCGTTGCAGCTGAGCAATATCATCATCCTCATCCTCATCACCAGCTCCCCCGCTACAATGGCGATCCACCTCATCCCCTGCTTCTTCTTCCTCTCCTTTGCCTGCTCCTCTTGCTGTCCCCTGCTTGAGCGATCCAACGCCTTCAGGTGCCAACAGCCAAGGTACTCCAGGGAAGTGCTGTGACAGTAACCGTTCAGCATGTGACACCTCAGCTGTGTAACCGAAAAGCGAAGGTCCAGGCCCGCGACACACCACAACGTTGGCTGGCAGCGTGCCAGGCCGTTCGTCTGTCCCACCCTCCACATGCGACCAGGGCTCACCCCCGTGCAGCATCTGGGTGTAGTAGTGTACATGCAGCACCTGCATGGCAACATGGGACAGCATGCTTAACCACACCTGCCCACGTGGTAATGAACACATGATCACAAACTCTACTCAGTTATGAATGTACAGTTTGACTCGGTTACGTAATGTGATCAGGCCACTTCAAGCTCGTCAGTTGGCCACCTGTTACGGCAAGTTCAGCCCGTTCATGTGTAAGCTTGCACCATACAAAGCCAGTGCTTGCTTGAGCAACCAATGGTCCCACGGATTCTGGCCAAGTTTCCAGCACAGCCCCCCCACCCACTGCACTGTTGCAGTCGCACGCAATCCAAGAGCCTTCACTTGCACAGGACAAAAGCTTCCATATGACTGCTGCACCTCCCGCTTGCTGAGGGTGGCACACCTCCCACCCCGCGTCCGTTGACGGCTTCCCTGCTATAACTGTCCTAGATGCGCCCACACACCTGTGGCATTGATTTAGGCACCCCCGGCTGGCCAGCAGCGTTGTGTGTGCCTGATGCGTCCCCTTGTGCATTGCCTTCTGGCAACTGAGCCAGCAGAACTAGGGCAGGCTCCAGGAAATGGCGGGGTGAGGCTGGGCCGGACAAGGGGAAATCCACCACAGTGGACAGGTACAGAAGGAACCTGCATGCACCCACGGCCGGACACAGAAATGGTTTGCTGCTTGCTGGTTTGTTTGCGTGTTTGCTTGCCTGCTTATTGGCTTGCCTGGTTGTTTGGTTGCTTGCTTGACTGCAGCTCTCTACTGTGCTTGCGTCTTGCTTGGTTGCAGACGACTATAGCAGCTGGACAATTCCTTTACTTGGACCCAACCTAGGCATGGCACGCGGGGCTGCAGGCAAACCAAACTCCGCATCCCAACACCTCTCGGCCAGACTGCATACCGGGGCAGCATGTGATGGCTTCACTCAAGCATGGCTTACATACATCATGAAATGAGCCTAGAGCACCAAGCCTACTTGCCAATGCTCCTTACTGAAGCAGGCCCCGAGCAATTGAGTGCCACAATGCATTGCGTGCAGTGCGCTCCAGCTTGCACACCGTCCTCGGATAACAGCGCACCTGTTTGCTTGAGTGACCGCTACTGCAGCCGACAGCTGCAGACCGTAGACTGGGGCGGTATTGCCTACACCCTGAGTGTCAGGAGGCAGCACAAGGGTGGCTAGGCCCTGTCCTCCGGGCATAGCACTGCTATCTAGCACTGCCACAGCCCTGGCCACCATCAAGTGGCTGCTGCCTGGTACTGGCATGTGGGGGGAAGAGGGTGGCGATGATGGTGCGGGTGGTGCTGCAGGGATAGCACAAGCTGTTTGTGTGGTTGCTTCGTTGGAAAGGGAGCGAGTGGTGTCTGGCGTGCGCGGCACACTCCTGTGGCCAAGGCAGTGGCAGGCATGGCAGAGCAGGAGTTGTGCAACTTCAGGCTTCTAGCATCTAACTTCTACGGCATAGCACAATCCTTGATGTCTTGATAGGACAGCGCCCGGGCTTGGCATACCAGGACAAAAGGCTCTGGATGAGGAAGGTACTCAGGCTCAACAAAGGCTCTCAGAAAGCTGGGGGTAAACACAGTTGAGAGGGTTGCCATACACGCATTGAAGCGAATTGCTAGCTTCAGCGCAGGGATGGTAGCTTGGATGGGCTAGGCAGGAAAGGCATGACAGAGTTGGCGTGGTTTGTGTGTGCTGCTGGTGTGTAATGCTGGTGACGACTGTAAGGTCTATGGCTGGGTACGACACTTTCCATTATACTCGCCTGAGTATGTTAGGAATGCTTTTTGGTGCTTTCCAGACCTTTGTAGCACATTCGCGCTGTCCATCACCCGTTTCCCTATTTTCACACACCTTAGCCAGCCTTGGTTTACCACCAACGCCTCCTTGCACTCCAGGAGGTGACCGCTACCCAGCACCACACCACGCACGACCTCGGCTGCCTGGCCAGCCCGCATACCACTGCCTCCGCTAGCCCCGTCATGCATGTCTTGCCCCGGCGCCACCGGCGCCTGTGTGTGTTCTGCTGCTTGCGCCTGAGCATGCCCCGCAATTGCATACACATCGCCGCTACCATCGCCGGCCCCGCTGCAGCTTCCGCCAGCAGCATCACCACCCGGCCCACTCCCATCTGCCCCACTGCCGCTTCCCGCCCGCTGCGGCCCCAGCACCAGCCCTGTCACTCTCTGCCGCAGCGCTGTCACACTTCCCTTGACAGCGCAGTGCCTCACTAAGGCCTCAGGCAGGGAGCCGCTGCCGTAGCAGCAGGTCATGAGCGCACCGGCAGCAGAGGTAAAACGGCCAAGGGAAGCAGAGTACAACCCTAGAGCAGCCAGACCCTCGCTGGCTGCTGTCACGTGGGGGGTGTTGGAAGGGACGGCAGCAGAAACGGCAGAGCCAGGGTTCACACCCTGCTGCCATTTTGCATGACCCTCCCCACACCGATCTGCCATACCAACACTGCCGCCCTGTCCTGCCGTCTGGTCGCTACCCCGCTGATGCTCGATGGAAGTGCTGCTGACCTGCTGGCCTGCGGCTGCTCTGATTCCCGCATGCTGCTCTGCTGGGTTTGCCTGTGCCTGTGCCCCTTTCAACTGACTTTCCCCACCACCCGTTGGCTGCTGCCGCCAGCAGGCGCCCACTATCCCATATGTGATGATGTCCCTCAAGGCGGGCGTGAGGCCCTGACCTGACAACACGCCAACCAGCGGCCGGTCACTTGTCAAGACGTCCTGCATGGAGGGAACAGCCAGAGTCACCCATGCATTGAGCGTGTGCAGTGTGAAGCCGGAGTGGACTAGGACTGTTGGCTGTTCGTCCCTTAGACATGCGAACAGGGTACCATCCAGATTGGTCGCTGGCTGTGCCTCACTGAGTGGCTCGCTGTCTGCTATACACAGTCATGTGCACTGACAAACGTGGCCATACCTTAAGCGGTCCCTGCCCATCTTTGGCTGCCATGCATGCTGTGAGAAACGCCATGAGCGCTCTCTTGTCCGCCAAGCCCAGGCCCTTGTCCTTGAAAATGTCAGCCCGGGAAGCGGGGATAGGGCGCAGCCGGCCACACTGGTAGATGAAACTGCAGGCACAGCAGCACGCACTTGCGTATACAATATAAACCCATGCATGTTAGGTTGTAGTCATACACGCCAACAGTCTTCCATTCTAGCACACGCAGAATCCTCACTGAATCATACTTTCAAGTTTGTTGTGTACGAAGCAGTACTCAAGCAGCCAGCAGAGAGCGTGGGTGCTGCCTGGGCATGGCAGATTGTGTGAGGGCAGACTTGCTCTTCTATTTCGGTCGGTAAGAGCAAGCTGACCAACTGCCTTGCTAGCACTCACATGTGGGGACTCCTAGTGTAATCTATATGCAATACATCCTCATGCATTGCAAGTGCTGCCCATCCGACTGGAGCAGGCATTAACATTAACAGGAGGTGGGCATGTGCCACAGGGAAGACATAACATGCACTTTCCAGCGCACACACCTGCCCTCCACTGCTTTGAACTCAACATAATTGTGTGACCGTGTGCGAACCAACACATCCACAAGGGTTTCCGCCTGGTATAGCACCTGCACAAAATGCACAGGAAAAACAGATGTGAGAGAGCTTTATTACCTCAGATGTGCATAACAGAGAGAGACATAAGTTCCTCAAACCACAGCAGCATGCACGCATTTGTAGAAACTTGAAAACAAAACTGCTGAATACAAAAACATGTGCAAGAAGTGCCTCAGCAGGTAAGCATGAATTGCGAAGGGCGTTCAAAAAGCTGAATAAAAAGCATGTATGATGGAATCAGTCTAAACGGAGCAGAGCAGATGTGCCATTGCGCACAGGTCTGGGCTATGCGTGCTTGGTATGCAGGAGCGTATGCAGGAGGCTGGGCTATGCAGGACGCTTGGTACTGCGACTCCTCCTTTGCCTTTCCCTTGCATGCATCCTGATGATGTGATGCATGCATGATGTCTGTCTTTCACCTTGGGTGCTAGATCCAAGATGAAGCCACGCGTTTGTGGCAAACCCTGGCCAGCTGCCCAGCAGCTCTCAACAGAAACGGGCAGCGCCGGCTGAGATGCCCCTGGTAGAGGCACGAGCCGTGTGCTCGCCGGCAGCGAAGGCTGCTCTGCAGTTGCTGGGCGTTCATCACATGCATGCGGGTTCAGCTCGGGGTCCTGGCTGCCGCAGAGTCCCGCGAAGGTGAAGCTTGCATGGCCGCTTCCGTAAACATCTGCCGAATCCATCAGCAGCACGCTCTTTCCCGCCCTTGCCAGCGCACTGCAGCAGCATAGGATGCGGCACAAGGCGCGTGATCCTGTCAAGGCTGCTCCAAGGCTAGGGATCACATGCGACCTTGAGCGGTGTGGTACACCCCTCACCTGGCCAACAAACACTCTACCATGCCCGAGCTCGCAACAATCACATCAAACGTGCTGGGGTCTATGGAATCCATGGCCAGGGCTTTACCGATGACGCCACTGGGACTGTAAAGCCCACACCTGTCGATCCATCTCAAAGATAACATGTTTATATTGTGTTTGTGTGACCTTCGCCAGGCTCACGTGACCGTATTCAACGTTCAATAGCTGACCAGAAATACTAACTGTTCTGGAGAAGCATGTTCGCCCTGAGCTGAGCCCAACCATACATTACTCATGCAAAACGCGGCACCATCTCCAAAGAATGGCCGGTAGGACATGGGTCTACATGGGCTAGTGTGTGGAGCCACTCACGCGCCAGTATCATGCACAATGCAGGCAGCATGTTTGTTTTGTTACCTCAGGGCATGTGCACGCGTGGCAAAATACCAATCCAACTGCACACGCTTCAATGACGGCAACGCATTGAAGCACAGCAACCCAGGCACAAGATCCAGTGCCCTGGGAATTGCTTTCAGTGCACTTGCGTTGACCTCTTGCATTTAGCATGTTCAAGACCAAACAAGGCCCTACAAAGCACAGCCAACTGTCATCTGTCCTCCTCAACGCAAGAAACAACAAGCCCTAGTCTTTGCCGGAACCGATCTGTATGATGCAATGAATGAGGGTACACAGTGTGCATATGCATGTTGTCAACTGGGCACCTACGTGTCATGGCAATACCAGTTTCTGAACACATGTGTGCCCTGAGCGCTTTTCCCCGCCACAAGATTGAAACATTCGCTTCAGCGTATAGGCACTCATCCAGCCCAGGCCATCATCAGCCAAAACCCGAAGACAAATAAATAGGCACGTTTGCAAGGAAACGCCTTGATGGTATCCTAGTAGGTGTTTTGCGCCATCACCATGATATCATTGCATGAAAACATGGTAGCAGAGTCTACAGCCACTCCCCACTGCACATGCCTGCTTGCGTGTCAAGGGCAGTGGTCTAATCTCATTACCAAAAGCGGACCAGGGCAAGCCATTTCTTAGGCTTGCAGCCACACTGTGCCAGGCGGACAAGTAAACTTCCACCCACCCAGTCCCTGCAACCAAGCCGCCGTGCTTGCATCAACCAGCCCCTGTGATTTTATCTGCGGCGCACGTGGCACAATCCTGCCAGTCGTATATGGGGCATTTGCCCCACGTGATGAGAAACAGCCCACGTGATTGCATTTGTGGCACACGTGCAGTCACTTCACTCTGCCACTTGGGTGAGGAGCAGTGTCCCCAGCTGTATCCAGCCAACGTTTAAACGTTTCCCACACGTGATTGGCGGTTACTCTTGCTTCTTTGGCTCAAAATCGCATTGCTCCCCGACCCTGTCACAAAACCACTTGAAGTCGGCTGCTTGGTTCTCCACCCATTGCAGGTGTTCGGCAGACACCTGGGGAGGGCAGGGAGGCAAATAGAACGAGTTCTGCACTAATAAGCCACCAGGCTGACGTCATGACACCGGGCAAGGCAGCGTGTACCTCATGTGCGCAACGCTATAACGGCAGGCAAGCAAACCTGACTTTGCCAGTGTAGGAGAGCCCTGATTCAAGTCCAGCCAGCTGGGACGCAATCTTGGGCTGTACATTTAACATTCACTGGCCAATCCAGTCTACACACGCATCCACGCAAACCCACACACTCACTGTCACACTCACTGTCACACTCACTGTCACACTCACTGTCACACAGTCACACTCACCAGTCTCCAGGTCTGACAGCGGTCACACAGCACCCAGGGCTCCTTGGCATCCTCTTGGGGAGCCAAAGCCGGCTCAGCGGCAACGGCGGCGACGGTGGCAGTGGTGGAGGGGCCGGCGGTGGCAGCGCCAGCTGCAGCGGCCCGGGCATTGGCTGCTGCCTTCTCCTGTGAGCAGGCAAGCAAGCAAACAAACATGAGCATTGTGCAGTCCGCCCGTTTGTCAGTTGTTGCACTTGACCTTCAGCCCAGAACTGTTCGCTGTCTAGCCATTTGAACTGCTGCACTGGGTGCTTGCAGTTTGACTGCTGCGCTCTGCCAGGGTCATCTGAGAACTGACAGAGTGAGACGTTTTGCAGATTCTCTCGGCAGAATGGCCACCAGAGTTGTGCCGTGCCATAGAAAGTAGAGTAGTTCTACCGATGATGGCAATCATTATGCTTCCTGATCATTCCTGATCATTGTGTTTCTTGTTATTATTGTATTCATCACCGTTACGAAATCTACCTACCAGTGCTGCCTCCGCCACCTGTATGGTCTCCTGATGCGCGTCCAGGTGTTCCTCCATGGCCTCTACCAGCTCCCGCGCTACGCCCACAAAAAGAGGAAAGGCGGACTGCAGGACAACACGCACAAGACCATATAGGTTAGTTGAGCAGGCATGCACAAACGTGTACCATGTGGTCACAAGTCATCCCGTTCAGTTTGGGCAAGCTTACATGGTCTGATGACAGTGACATCGTTGCATTGCATCGCCGGTGCATGGCATTGCGTTGTGTGAGGCAACAAGCTGTGCATGGCTGCCAGCGGCCACTTAGTGTTTCCAGGTGGACAGATGGCGTTCCATGGCGTGTACATGCACAGAATGGGAAGATGGGCAGGTGACGTGACCCCCCAGCGCAGTGAGAGGGTGCGTTGCTGGCGTCATTGCAGGCAGTCAGCTGTGCATTGCTGCTGGCATCTACTGCTGCTCTCTTGCTGTCCAGTGCCGACAGCATAGCGTGTCCACTCAACCACTCCTGTCCACTCAACCACACATGGCAGACCACTGCCGACTGTGTGGTTAGGAGATGACAACCTTATCTTGCCCAGTGTGAGTGCTCCACTGAATTTTCCAGTTGAGCCGGTGATGCACTGTCACACTCAGGAATGTTGGGCATGTGTTGATTGCCACTGGCTCCCCGCACAATCCATCAGCCTCACCTTCCCGCAGCCTGGTGTGTTGTACCGCTCAGCGTTAATGGCGATCTGGCGCACATCGGTCATGAACAGCTCACGTGATGTGTACCTGAAACACGTGGCAGCACACGGTCAGGATTCAAATAACAGTTTTAAAGTGGTGGGCTACATGGTGTGTTGACCAACTCACGGCGCTCTTTGCATGGGGCAGCTGGGAAATCGCGCTCAAGTCATGTACCGCCAACATGTGCAACACGGTCAAACGGATTCAGAGGCACTCGGAGGCTCGGTGCATGCTGGTCCCCGCTCACTTTCTGGTCTTGAGCTTGGCCTGCAGTCTCTCCAGGTACATCTCCTCGCCCGCGGGCACAAACGTGTGGTAGTCGGGCACCGACACTATGGACACCTGCACGGACAAGGACACGTGGGTTGAGCACCGCTACAGGTAAATGCCACAGTGGACAAGGACACATGGGTTGAGCACCGCTACAGGCAAATGCCACAGTGGACAAGGAGACGTGGCCATGAATGAATTGCAGCAAACGAGATAAAGAGAACCAATGAGCAAACGAATGCATTGATTACCATTTATGCAGTGATGGTTGGTAATTCAGCACTGCATAAAATGATCCAGCATATATGCGGTAATCGAAAAGGGTTTGAGGACATGCACGCCATTAGTGTGATCAGAGCCCGAGTGCACTTCTTGGCTCTTCCATGCTCCAGGAACGTACATCGCCACCGTCTGCGCCAGGCGGATGACTAACTTGCAATGTGAGCTGCTGCTTGTCACATGGGGCTCCGAACCAAGCTGAAATGGAAAATCATGCTCCGGTGGTTGGGATCGTTGACAACAGCAAGAGCTCACTGTGGGCATGTTGCCGATTTTTTGTTTGTTGCATGTTTTTCCTCTACTGAAGCCTGAGGCTAAAGATCGCCATCTGTGCAGCCAATCCTACCCTGGAATTTGAAAACACAGTCAGAACAACATCACCGCACAATGAACGCCCCTTCAACCACCTCAACCACACCAATTGAACGAACCCAACCGACTTGACCCCACTCACTGGCTTGGCAAACGCCTTGAACTTCATGTCCTTCCTGTTCTTGACTGAACTGATGGCGCCCTTGAACACTGCCTCGAGCATCTTGAACGCCTCGGCGGCTCCAAAACCGCCACCAAGCGGCACAGCTGAGGCGCCACCAACCAACGGTTCGGTTTTCATCCGTTTCCCAGAACCTGCTGTGTCGCCCAGCATTGCGAGGGAGGCGGCTGCGGTGCGTTTGCTGCCGGTGGCTGTGTGGGCGCGCTGGGACGGGGCCCGGGTTGGAATCGAAGCAGCCGCACGACTCTGCGAGGCACAACAAGTTGGCACAGATGATGATGGGATTCAAATCCTACGACACGGATGACGACACGGATGATTGATGATGGAGCAGTTACTGTCCGTTACCAACTGCCACACCCACCTTTGACCTTCCCGAGCCCCTGCCCATCTCCTCCTCATCCTCCTCATCTTCTTCATCGGCATAGTCATCGCTCAGGTCCGCCAAATCGTCCTCCTCTTCCTCCTCCTCCTCCATCCCCGCGTCCCCGTCACTCCCACCAAGGTCGTCTTCGGTTTCTTCGTCATCGCTCCCGCGCCCGCGACGAAAGCTGGCAACAGCGGCCTGCGTGGATCGGAACATGAACTTAAGTGTCTGAGAAACCGTTGACGTTTGATGGTTGCGGTCAGGTATAAGGTCAGGATAACAATCCAGCAGTGGTGCAGCAGCATGGTGTTCACCGTGACAAAGGTTGAGTTTTCCGGTTCTAGTACGGTAGGGTTGTGGTAACAGTCAGGGTTGATAAGTGCTCGGAATTGGAGGATTGGCGTCTCAGAGCAGTGCTCGCTGCCACTGACAAACTATCAACCTACCGAACGGTAGGGCAACTGTAGAGCAGACAATCATCCTAGGTTTCAGCGCACCTGGGCCGATTTCCGTTTGACGCGGCCCCCGTTCGTCACTCCCACGCCCCCCTCTCCACCGCCCGCCTTCTTAATCCGAATTCTGGGTTTCGTCTTGACTTGGGGGCTGTCTGTGTTGGGATCAGAAACCGCCCCAGAAACCGCCATGCCAACCGACATGCTCCCGTTGATGCGCTGCTCGCGGCTCCTGCGCCTGTCCTGTCTGGAGGTGGTGGACACAGGCGCCCGGTAGCTCGCCACCATGGCAGTGCCGTCCTCACCCTCCTCGCCACCACTGCAAGAAACGGCAGACGTTTTCATTTACGTTTTCATTGAGGTCAAGTAAAGTCAACTCACGTCCACGTCAACTGTCCCGCCATGCCACCGTCAGCCCACAGAAGCAAAAGCGTGTTGTTCCATCAGCGTCCCATGGCCTAGATTGAGTACATCCACGCCTCAGTTGTCCTGGTGCTGCATGTCCTATTGGCAAGATTTTTCGCGGCCGCTTCCAATGCCGTAATGCCTCCAGAAACCGACCACTAACCCCTCCCACGCCCCCTCGTGCTGATTCCTGGGTGATGACTGACTGTGCACGAGAGCCTGTCCAGAAATGTCGAGATATCTTTTCGTAATCTCTTGTCCTTTGTACTGATGGTGGCTGCATGCATCAACTTGCAGCGTTACAGAAGACGAGCTTTGAGCGTACAACCACCTGAGCATGCCCACCCACAGCTACCCGCGCAAACCCACGCACACACACTCGACCCGTTATTACCTCATGTCGATGTCATCGGGGTCGACAAACGCCATCCGGCAGCTGGCTGTCCCTGACACGTGGCCCAGCAGCCCGCAGTCGGTGCAGCGCACCATCGCGGGGGGGCCGGCAGGCTTGCGGGGGGCTCGCGGCTTCTTGGGAATGGGCAGGCCGTCCTCGCCTGAGCCAAGAG
>QAXH01003202.1:0-23594 GCA_004335635.1 Chloromonas sp. AAM2 | reverse complement strand
GGGGTGGCATTGATGGTATGCATCGGACGTACAGGATGCCAGCAGACCGAAGTCCGCCCTGCCTGAGCGGGTTGCACACAGTCACTATATTACAGTTTTGTACATTGCACAAGCGTGCTTTGACAATTGGCAGGACTGCATACACTCTGAGGGAGCCATCGTGGCAACAAGTCGGTGTGAGAAGGCATGCACAGCTGCACCCCTGCCACGACCACATGCACATACCTGCTGGTAGCAGCGCAGAACCTGCAGGCACAAACAAGCAGCAAAGTGCACAGCCATTCTCAGTTCATGCTCTCATGTATTGAGCAATGTCAACAGGCGCAGGCAGGACACCACCATGCTCAGCAGCTATACCCCATATAGCCCCATATAACCCCACATAGCTGTATACCCCAGTGTGGCCTCTTGCGCTCATGGGTGTGGGGTAAGCGCTGATGCCGCTGAGGGTTGCATGCGCGGCACCATGCACAAACCTGTCAGCTGCCCCTGTAAGGCCTTGCGCTTCTCCCCAGTGGCCTGATGCCATCCCATGCACGACTGCCAGGCACGTATGCATTGCACACACCTGCTGGTGTGGGGGTACGAAAAGCCTCCTTCAAGGCTGCAGCAGAGGCCTTGGACAGCTTGTATGCCATGAGGTCTTCCAGCATTAGGCCTTGGAGAGCCTCCTCGCTTGTCACCTCATGCTTTACCAACTTGTCCTTGTTGCGCTCCAGTACCTTCCTCACACTGTCCTTCGTCGTCCTCTCCAACAGCTCCTCAAACTCAGCCTCCAACTCAGAGTCCAGCTGCTCGTCACCTGAAGCCACAGCGAGGCAATAGTGGGCCAAAGCATGACACGCGTGTAATTTTGCTTGGTTCATTGTGCTGAAGCGACAGGGCCTGCTTACGGCAGTCCTTTGCCTGCGCCTGGCATTAAGTTGACTACCCCAATGCTCGGGGCTTTCCCCTCCTGCCAGGACTTTGGTTAGGGTTAGCAAGCCAACTGTAGCATTAAGTGCTGGCATCATGTGGCATCAGGAAAGCAGTTGATACAGAACAACCCAGTTGGAGAAACAGGGATGCCCTGCCCCACGACGAGATCATCTCCATCTTCATCACATGGTCAGCGCATTATCACATAACAGACCACCCGAGCATGCAGGGGGCGTTTGGGAATGACGTACTCGCGCGTTGGGATGCACCGAGTGGGCAAACACTACTGCAACCATACCCTCCTAGTCCTTTGAGGCCCTCATCCGTGTTACACTACACTAGGTACAGCAATATGCACCAATTGGCTATGTCCGAGACAACAATCACCTCTGGCAGTTGGCCCCCCCTCTGCGCCTGCCTCCACCTTCACAGCTCTTGGCCTGCAACCAGTACCAGCGTCAGGGTTCAGATTAAGGCTCGGGTGAGGGTTTGCACAAGGCTGCTGTGCAGACACCAAGCACAGCACACCAAGCACAGCACACCAAGCACAGCACACCAAGCACAACATGCGTTCATCACGAGATTGCAAAAGAAGCGCAGGAGCATGGCAATCAGGGTAGAACAGGATGGGTGGGAAAGGTGGGCTGGGTAGCGAAGAGCTGTGTTCAGAACTGGTTAATCAGGCCACTTTCTTTATGATGGGAAGAGCCCACCTTGCCAACCCTTGCATCACCCTGGATGCATGAACGCGAGTGTGTATGGAGTACGACGAGGGTTGTTGCGATATGTACATCAAAGTAGAGTCTCACTCACCGCCGCCTGACGAGTAGCGGATGTGATGAGCGGTGGGCAGCCGGCCAGGCACCCTGGCGCACACTTGCTCCATCCACTGAGGCCGTGCACAGCACAGGCGCACGGGCTGACGTCATCGCCGAGCGCTGCCGCACATGCACCGGAGCGCCGACAGCAGTCTGTGGCGTGGTAAGGGACGTTGTGTTGGGCTGCTGCTTGGCCGCAGTGGCAATCGCCAACATCGCCAGCTTGCAATGCTGCCACTGCAGCAAACTACTGACAAACATAGCCGCGACCTTCTGCCACCTGCGCGTACAGAAAAGCATTCTGAGTCAGGTGTGCAACATTCACTTGAACCACCACGCCCTAAATCTCTACTCAACAGCACTGTCAGACGACCTTTGGGAATGGGCCAGAATGGAAACCGTTGCATAACCAAAGGCAGTCTGGGGCACCCAAGGACCTGTGATAGGGTGCCAGGCACCGATCTGTGACACAGCTGCCAACACTTGACAGCGTCTCACCAGCGCACTCGCAGAGTGCATGTGACGCAGCAAAGGCGTGCACGCCCACATCACATGGCATGCACGCCCACACCATACGCATGTACCACAGCACATGGCAAATGTACGCCTACATCATGCGCACTGTGCCGCAGCACGTGGCATGCAGAGCCGCTGCATGCGCACTGTACCACAGCACATGGCATGCACGGCCACACCATACGCACTCCAACACAGCACATGGCACGCAGGGCCGGTGTATACGCACTGTTATACAGCACATGGCATGCGAACCCTCCAAGCCCAAGTGTGAATAACACATGCTATGCCCAGAACTAGGGAGGCCCAGTTGCAGACACAGCATGGGTGTGAGTAGCCGGCCTCAGTCAGTGTGCCGGCAGGCAACAAGATGTGAACTTTGAAGCCAGTACCTTCGCTGTATGGCAAACAAGAGGCAAAGCACGTTCATGATGCCGCGTTTTAAAGCTACCGCTGCCATAGCAACCTGCCAACCGGTTTTTTGCCTTTGCCATTGTCATGCATTGCGATTGCCAGCTTGCGTCTTATACCTGCCTCGTGTCTGTTGCCTCCTCCCGTCTGCCTCGCTCTGCAACCCCGCTGGCCACCTTCTGTGGTTTACCCTGCGTCATCCCTTGCCCCCGCCCTACCTGTCACCAGGCTCATCAATCAAGCCAGAGTCACCAGGCTCGTCATGCAGTGCGGTCTTGTCGTCACGCCCGGGCGAGCCACAGGCACTTGTTGACCCTGCGGGCACACGAAACACATGGGAACCACCACATGTACCGACTGTGAGATACCAGCTGCCTGCACGGCATACACATGTGTTAAATGCACGTCGCCCCTTCATGACGGCTCAGTGCACTCAACTCTGATGCATGCTCCTGGCACCATGCTGCCCTTCGCATGCCCGAACACATGACAACTATCACCCTGTGTCATCTGCACGACATTTGTAGCTCAGTCATGCTGGCAGCGCAGATACTGCGTAGGTGTAGCTGGATCGTATGATGCATGAGTTCTACAGGGCATCGCAAATGCTGTCACCCGTGTAACCAGTGGATGAACCTCGACACTGTACAAGGCACTGGCACCGCTAAGGGTTGCATGCGCAGGACCATCCACGCCTGGCAGCTGCGCGTCTATAGCCTTGAGCCCCATACGCGCCTCAATGCCCAGCATGCCGCATGACTAAGGAAAGTGCATGGAGCACCACATGATTATGATGGTCTGCCCCACCCGCAGGCCCATGCCATTACGCATATGTATATGAGCGGCAAGCTGATGGGCACCGACAGCAGTTGCATGCGCAGCACCATGCATGTACCATACCTGTCAGCTGCGCCGCTAAGGCCTTGCGCATCTCGTCCACGCGTTCCTCCTTAGCCTTCAAGTCCGTGTAGCGCATCTGCAGCTGCGGAAGCTCGTCCTCAGAAGAGGCAACCAGCATGGCGTTGAAGGTCTTCTCGAGCTCGTCTGCCAGCTTGGCGGCCTCCTGACTGAGCTTCTTCAGCTGCTCACGCACTGCGGCCACGTTGCTGCCTTCGGCAGAGCCAGACTCAACGGGCGCTGCTGGCTCTGCGGGCACACAAAACACAATTGGCACATGGAAACCACCACACATGCCAAGCACCTGCCTCCATGGCACACAAACAACCTAAGCATGTCCAGAGGGTTGACATACACGTCAAACCCCTAACACTCATAACGCTTCAGTGCGATTATGATGTATGTTCCTGGCACCTTGCTCATCTGCACATGCTCCCACAATCAACCCTGTGTCATGTGCATGGCATCTGCCGCACAGTCACGCTTGCAGCCCAGCTACTGCGTTGGTTTAGCCGCATCTTTTCTTCACTCCTTCTACAGGGTATGAGTGTTCCTAGCGCCATCCCAGCACGACCCATGCAGGCAGCAAACGGACGTCAGACAGTGCTGGCCTACCTGAATCACCAGGGGATGCCTGGCACGCAGCTGTGGGTCGGAAGGCTCCAAGTCCACCAATGGCGTCAGACATGATCGCTATCATGGTTGAAGTGTACCTGAGCGCATGGAGCAAAGGCCCACAGGATGAGAGGGCAACCATGTGGATTCCTGTGCATGACCATGGCTTGAACACTCACACAGCCATAGCCCACGCTGCACGCTTCGCTGCACGCCTTCGCTCGTAGCAACGGCGCGTTGTCAGGGACGGCCCCTTGCTTGCCAAGGCTGACCTGAAGAAAGCATTTCGTGGTGTGGTCTGCATGTCTTGCATGGTGTTGGCTGCATGTTGCTGTTGCTCCTGGATTTTGCAGCTGCCAACCTCACTCACCTAGCATGTGGGCAGGCTGCCTGTAGCCGGGCCTGCCTGCAGCTCGCCAGCATCACAGGCCTGGTCTGTAGTTGGGGCGCAAGGTTGCAGCTGGGATGGCACCCAGTTGCCTGTAATTGCAACGCTTGCATCCTGCGGAGCATCGTCACAGACTTGCTCAGCACTTGAATTGCACCTGCCTGCACTTCCCAAAGACCTGCACAGTCTGCCCGAGGAGCCCTAAAATGCCCTCCGACATGCGATGCACTTGAAGGCCACACACCTAGCTAGCCGCTGAGATGAATCGCCGAGGAGGTATGTCCGTTTAGAGGCTCGCGTAGGTTCCTCGGCTCTGGCCCGGGTTCATGAATCGAAAGCTGCACAACCTTGCGATTATGGAGCCGGTCCAGCTCGGCATGCGCCAGCTCGTCACCAGATTCACATGGCTTTGAAATCCTTGCAAAGCAACGAGAGCGGGAACGGAGGGACGGGAAGTCGGGGGGTCAAGTACCGATCTTTCTGGAGGCGCACTGCATATGTTAGGAACACGAGGGCTCCCAAGCGCTGCCAGCGCAAGCCGTTGGATAACAAAGCAGGCATCCAAATGCACAGGACCCTCCTGTCATGAGCCTCCTGTCATCCACAAAGCATCAGTTGAATTGGCAGGTTAACCTACCTTGTCTGCTGAGCCCTGCAGACCGAGGGACCGGTTCTTGTGAAACTGAGTATAATCTGATTACATCAGGAGGGCCCACATGCACTGAGCACGAACGCTAGCAAGCCATGCAAGAGACTGGACAAGAGACAGACGAGGCTGCCTCTTAGTGGGATCCGTCCTGATAAACCCTGAACAACAGAAGGCAACGTCAAGGGTTTTACCTCGGGAGCGCTTTTCAACGCTACTAGAAGACAAGTACCTGCTACCAGCTTCCTACACCTCAAGGGCGATACGGCCAGGTGTCATGTCTTTTGCTGTGTAGGATGGGGTTCATGCAAGTATGGCTCTCCTTAGAAAGGCAGCCAAGCCCTCTACGTCGCAGCGCTTCATTGGGCACTAGACACATGCCGCCTAATGAAGTTTGCACAATGGCTCTGCCTGACTTCCCGCACATGTGTAGCGAGGTTTCAGCACGGGAACCTCGCTACACATGTGCGGGATGCTGTGTTGGATGGCAGTTCATGCAAGTATGGCACACTTGTAGGCTACCTTCCATCCCTCCGTCTACGGGGGATCTGGGGGGAAGCACAATCTTTCTTTTTTCTCGTCCTATTCAAATTTTTCAGCTCGCCTAGCCTAGATACGAGATAACTGAAGGTGTGCAGGTGTGCAGGAGAGGGACGGTGTCGATATGTGGCCACGGACTTGACAGGTCACAAGCGTTTCTCCCACTCTGACGGCACTCTGACAACACATCAACATGACACCGATCCAACAATTCTCGAGATGCCTGAGCTGTAGTATGGGCTGCATGCATGCCAGAGATGACACAGACCAACTGAACGTCTGTACTTTATTGCATCGGTATTGATATGTCAGTTCCATTTCGGGTGATCGCTTGAGTGCGGCATGTCCTTAAATGGGCCATGAAGTAACGTCATATGGCAAAACATGCCGCTTAAATGATTGGAATTCGCTATCAGCAGTTGACATTGTGAGCGTTGCCATTTCACTAGCTCTGACACGAACCCTGACCCTGACAATCTTTCAATTCATGCAATTCATGCTTTCGGAAGGTGTTCTGTGGGGTGATGGCCACAAGGGCCTCACCTCCCCTAGCTGACACTGTCAAATTCCCCTTTACTATAAAAAAATTTTGCAATTTGTGCAATCAGTTTATGTTTGCGTTGGACGTGCTTCATGGTGTGCACTCCCCCCTTGTAACGCTTTGGCCAGAGGGGCCCTCATGGCATCAGACCACCTCTGGAGGCCACAGAACGAGCGTACCCTGGCAACAATGCACACATGCACACATGCAATGCGATCATTGAACACAGCAAGTCGTTTTGGCTACCTAGCACGTACAAATGTATTGACGTATTGAGCATACAAATGCCATTTCTACCTTGGTGTGGCCCTTCTTCACGACATTGAAATCACGGCATTGAAAGGTGAGTCAGGATATGCAGGGTAACTTCAACGAGCTGCCATGAGTTGTGTGGTGGATGAGATTGAGGTCTTTATTGTGCCGTGATGCGGTGTTGGGAACCTGGTCGACGCACCTGTTGTGTTTGGAAACCGTCGGAGAGCCGTACAAAACTGAAGGTCGTACCAAAGCTTTCGCATGTGACTTGCTGGACGCAAACCCGGCACGAGCATGATATCAAGCAACTCTCAAGACTCTTGCCCAAAGTTCAACGTTCCGTGTGTGCGTCGAGTGAGCCGCTAATCGCAAGCTGAACATACTCCGGTGCTTTTAACAAGACGTCACAATGGAGGTGGAGCAGACGTTGGCACTTATCAAGCCAGATGCCGTACGACTCGGCAAGGCTGAGGAGATAAAGCAGCTGGTAGAAATCAATGGCTTCACCATCATCGCACAGCAAAAGATGCAGGTACTTACGAGGATTCCCTTGCACAGTTTAGACCTTGAGAGAGCTATCAAGAAATAAAAATATGACATGTTCAAGGCGCGGCTGCAGCACACTGAACATGGGCCTCTTGACACTCTTGATATCCATCGCAGCTAACAAAGGCGCGTGCTGAGGAGTTCTACGGCGAACACCTCGGAAAGCCTTTCTTTTCCAAGCTGGTGGAGTTTATGACCAGCGGCCCCACCTGGGCCATGGTTCTGGCCAAGGAAGATGCCATCAAGGGCTGGCGTACCCTCATGGGCCCAACCAATGTGTTTGTCGCCCGGGAACAGGCGCCCCGCAGGTAATAAACATTGGCGTCCATGCAGCAACCAGTGACCTCATCAGACATGCGGGTAGAGCCACTGCCCTTCCATCAGACTGTTGTTGAGCATGCTTATCCCACATTTGTTCCTCATGCAGTGACGCCCTCATCAGACATGCATGTAGAGCCATTGCTGCTCCACCAGGCTGCCCAGAATGCACATCCCTCATGCATGGACATACCACATTCTTTCCAATGCAAGGTGGTCCTGAAGTTTTCTGCCTGCAACTCTGCAGTTTGCGTGCTTTATATGGCACGGATGGCACCATGAACGCCACCCACGGCTCAGACTCTCCTATCAGCGCAGCCCGCGAAATCAAGTTCTACTTCCCTGCCCTGGTAATGGAACCTCTCTTGGACCCTGCCGCCGCCAGCGTCTACATCAGTACTCGGCTGCAACCCGCCCTCTCCAAGGCCCTCACCGCCCTCGCTCGTGAGAAACCCAGTGCTGAGCAGTTTGAGGCCATCACCTTCCTGGCTGAGTTTCTCCTCAACAACAACCCCAATAAACCCAAGGTTGTTCTGCCCGACGCCTGGGACCCCAGTGTTGAGGATGAAGAGGATGAGGAGGAGTTTGCTCATGCACAGCTGGTAGCCTTAGAGAAGGCTGAAGAGGCTGCAAGGAAGGCAGATGCTCATGCAGCGGAAGCGGCGGCAGCAGAGGCAGCCAGGTTGGAGGCGGCGGCCCAGCAGGCGGCGGAGGAGGCAGCAGCTGAAGCTGCAGCGGCTGAAGCTGCGGCCAAGGCAGCGGCTGAGGCAGCAGCAGCCAAGGCAGCGGCAGAAGCGGCTGCTCCGCCTGTGCAGCTGCAGGTCGTGTCATCTCGGCCCACCACACCCACAACAGAGTTCGTGCCAACAGAGGCTCCTGCACCTCCACTTCCTCAGGTGGGGTCACACACGAGCACAATTCTATCTTACCTACAGTCTAGGTCACAAACACCAGGTTCTCAGGATATCCTACCAGCTGTTCTGCCTCCATTCTTGAAGATGAGCAAGAAACTGACTGTTACACAATCAAACGAACGGCGCAGGAGAGAAAGCACAAACCAGGGAGCTCGTACATTCGCTCATGACTGCATGTCGACTGCTTGTTGCTCCAGTTAAAGCCTAGCATTGTGCTTGTGATGTAAAATTGCCTTTACTCAGCTGCCCAGCTAACTGTCAATTAGGATAGCAGACCTCTGCACGAGAGAATGCAAGCGCTGGTAAACTCACACAGTCGCCCACGACCGACTGCTTGTTGTGCCATGCTGCAGGCCCTCTTCCCTGCCTCGGATGAGGCTGCACCGCCAGCAGAAGACGACGCGGATCTGCACGCGGCTGCCACCAAGGTCCAAGCCACCTTCAGAGGCTACCAGGCGCGCAAGGAGGTGGCGGGAATGCGCTCGCAAGGCGAGGCTGCCGCCGAGGACCGTTTCGCTCCCGAGCCCACCACAGAAGCCGCGCCTGCCGACATGGGCAACCGAGAGGACGCGCTGCAGGCCGTGTTCACACAGCTGGATAGAGACGGCAGTGGATTCATCGATAAGGAGGAATTCAAGGCCGCGATGAACAAGCTGGTGCGCGAGCGTGATGTCACGTGGTGTGATGGACATGAGTGACATTTGAATGGAGTGAAGCACGGAAACCGCCATGTTTGTGACTGAGCTCTGAGTTGCAAATGCCCAATCATTAGGGTGAAGGGCCATACAAGACAACAGAAAGCCATACAAGCCACAGTTTGGGTTGAACCTGTTGGTTTAGGAATGCAGTCACTGAGTAGGGCTTGTCAGGTGTCAATATATTGTTATAATTGCACAAACAATGAAGACGCTGCGTCGTCCAGTCTACTCATGGCTTTGTAATGTTTGTTGCTTGCAGCATGGGCTACATGACGGCGCCCTGAGTGACCAGGCAACCGCGCAAATCTCGGCCATGGACGAAAATGGAGACAACAAGGTTTCAATGGACGAGTTTGTCAGCCATCTTGGCTGGATCAGCTCGGTGAGTGAGATTGAGTGGACGACGCTTGGCCACGTTGCTTGGAGTCAACATCACAAGCGTACTCGTTTGATGTCAACTTTACAAGGAGGGAGTGCACACCATGAAGCACGTCCAACGCAAACATGAACTGATTGCGCAAATTGCAAAAGAGT
Organism: Chloromonas sp. AAM2; assembly: GCA_004335635.1. Classification (NCBI taxonomy): domain Eukaryota; kingdom Viridiplantae; phylum Chlorophyta; class Chlorophyceae; order Chlamydomonadales; family Chlamydomonadaceae; genus Chloromonas; species Chloromonas sp. AAM2. The sequence goes on along the minus strand of QAXH01003202.1, from coordinate 14,039 downwards.
TCTCCTAGTAAAGGGCAATCCGACCGACAATCCAAATACCGAGGGCACCGTATAACTAAAGCGTATACTGAAGGTATTGCTAGTCTGAGAGTTGACTGTTGGCTGCTGAGGTCGCAGCTGTGGTTGCTTGTATACACAGGCTGCACGTGCGCCACATGGCCGTCAGAGAAGTACACTGAGCGAGCAGAGATCAACCCAGGCTGGCCTGTACTTGTGCGGCTGGCTGGTTTCTCAATCCTTCCTTCAAAACCACCCACCTATGTTGTGCATTTGCCGTCTTTCCCGCCAACGTCCTTGTCACTGGTATTGGCTGCAGGTCCTGTCAACAGAGGAGTTGTATGTCTACCTGGAGGACGCCTTTGGCGTGCGTGTTGCAGGCGTCCAGGCGCCATTCGCCCCTGAATCCGATGCTTCCGCCCCCGAGCCTGCCCCGCCCACTGAATCGCTCGAGGATCTGCCCGACCTCAAGAGCTTCACTGCTGAGCAAGAGGCCGCGGTCACCAAGATACAAGCCGCAGGACGGGGCATGCTCGACCGCAAGCGCGTCAAGGCCATGAAGGACGGGGCCGAGCAGATGCCTTCAGCTGACGAAGAGCCAGCGTCAGGTGAGGAGGAGCCAGCACCGGCAGGGGAAGAGCCAGCACCAGCTGAGGAGGAGCCAACACCAGCTGAGGAGGAGCCAACACCAGCTGAAGAGTCAGCGCCAGCTGCGGAAGAGCCAGCACCAGCTGAGGAAGAGCCAGCGCCAGCCGAGGAGCCAGCACCAGCTGAGGAGGAATCAGCACCGGCTGCAGAGGAGCCAGCACCAGCTGAGGAGGAGCCAACACCAGCTGAGGAGGAGCCAACACCAGCAGCTGAGGAGGAGCCAACACCAGCTGAAGAGTCAGCGCCAGCTGCAGAGGAGCCAGCACCAGCTGAGGAAGAGCCAGCGCCAGCCGAGGAGCCAGCACCAGCTGAGGAGGAATCAGCGCCAGCTGCGGAAGGGCCAGCACCAGCTGAGGAAGAGCCAACGCCAGCCGAGGAGCCAGCACCAGCTGAGGAGGACTCAGCACCGGCTGCAGAGGAGCCAGCACCAGCTGAGGAGGAGCCAACACCAGCTGAGGAGGAGCCAACACCAGCTGAAGAGTCAGCGCCAGCTGCGGAAGAGCAAGCACCAGCTGAGGAAGAGCCAGCACCAGCTGAGGAAGAGCCAGCAACGGTTGGGGAGGAGCAAGCACCAGCTGAGGAGCCAGCACCAGCTGAGGAACAGTCGGCGCCAGGTGAAGAGCCAGCACCAGCTGAGGAACAGCCGACGCCAGGTGCAGAGCCAGCACCAGCTGACGAGGAGCCAGCGCCAGCTGAAGAGCCAGCAGCAGCTGAGGAAGATCCAGCACCGGCTGAAGAAGAGTAGGCGCCAGCTGAGCATCTATAAGAGCAGGCAGCAGCCGAAGAAGCGGCAGCAGCGGCTGAGCAGACAGAATTCAGGGCAAAACCGAGTTACCTGCGAGCCTGGTAATTGTAAGTGCAGCACCTCAGGCAGATTGATAGTCGATCAGTCCACAGCTGACATCATGATTCTGGCCATGCCGACTGTCGCATTGCCGAGGCCAATCCTGGTCATGGGCTCCACAATCCACCTGATGATCTCAAAGTAGTGGAAATGAAACTTGGCCAGGTTTCCCATTTGCATTTCTACTGAATGCGTTGGTATGGTACACGTTGACTGTCGCCGAGTGCAACTGTAGCACTAGACCGTGTGTGCCGTTGGCTGACTTGCCAGTCCTGCTTCACCATGAATGAAATTCTGGACATTCACGCCCCCAGCAACATGTAGCTGACAGGGGAATTCCCTCTAGGCACTCAACCACGCCAGCACTGCCTGAACGGGCAGCCTTGCACTTCAGCGATGTATGTTTCTTGTGTTTTAACCAATGTTTCTTGTGTATGTTGTGACTACATGGTACATTCGTATGTAAGGTATCATGTTGCAAACCATTTGCAACAACGCTTCCCACTCTCAATTGTTCTATTTGCCTTTTGCCATGGACTTGTGCACCTGCTGTCACTTCAGTGTTCCTGTTATGTCGAACACTATGAGGTATGTAGGGCCAAATGTCACATGTAAAAGGACAAATCCAATAGTTTAAGCAGGCAAGGGACGACCTAACAGTCGCTTCAAATAAGGGTGGTGGGTGTGTAGGCTTGGACGTGCTTCTTTGGTGTGCAATCCCTCCTTGTAATATCCGACGCCAAGCCTGCCTGATGTAAGCCAACATCTAACAGTACAAGCAGGGTGTCCCCCCCCCCCTGCCCTACAAACAGATCCTAATGGTCAATCAGGGGTCCATTCGACAGCTCCCGATCAGAGGAAAACAATACCATAGCTAATGTTCATATCCATTGCCTGACACCCGCCGTCTTGTCTCAGGCATACGTTTCCGTCTTCGGAGCGCCTCATCCCCAACGCCAGTGGGCTCGTTTTGATGCAGAACGCTTCACCAAAGAGTTTACTCAGCTTCTGCAGGCACTCTAGCCTCCTGACCACGTGCATCCGGCATCCATGAATCTAGTCTCGTCCATCACATGCATGTTTGCATGGTTGCATGCGGTGAAAGCACCTGCTCGTTGCCGACTTTGTATGTTTCTTTGCCTGCTGAGGCAACTGAAGTTACAAGGAGGGAGTGCACACCAACGCAAAATATCAACTATTTGCACAAATTGCAACAATTTCTCCTAGTAAAGGGGAATCTGACCGTGTCAGCAAGGGGAGGTGAGGCCCTTGTGGCCATCACCCCACAGAACACCTTCCGAAAGCATGAATGACACGAATTGAAAGATTGCCAGGGTCAGGGTTGGTGTCAGAGCTAGTGAAATGGCAACTCTCACACTGTCAACTGTTGATAGCGAATTCCAATCCATGTGACGTTACTTCATGGCCCATTTAAGGACATGCCGCACTCAAGCGATCACCCGAAATGGAACTGACATATATATGGCCACGGATTTGACAAGTCACAAGCGTTTCTCTCATTCTGACGGCACTCTGACGACACATCAACATCACACGTCAACCATGATGTTAAGTCCGGCGCTCCTTAACTGAAGTTACCTAGTGGTGCAAGGTGGAGAACGAAGTCGTGTCAGCATTTATGTACATCCCAACACCTTCACTTCAATCAAAACCATATGGCCGTTGCACCCCAAAAAAAACGTAATGCACCGCCGACACCCTGCCGACACCGCCGGGTTGCACGCAAGGGATCGCTCTGCCAAGAACTGCTGCCTGAATTGGCTGCCCTGCTCACTGTTTGGTTCCTCACATGACCAAGGTGTCACCTTTGCTAGAGGTACTGCCAGCAGCGAATATCCAGCAATCACTGTCTGGCAAAAGATGCCAATCAGGCAAGGAGGCAACGATAACAACGAAAATGAACCTACCGAGGCTGACCAAGGGTACCAAAGACGGCCAAGAGCCTGACCAAGCCAGCTGTATGCCTGGTCACATATGACCAGACCACGTCAGACAAGCTAGGTAGTGAGCACAACAACACTGGCCACAAAAGCCTTGCTTACGCGAGCCTCAGCCTGAACCAAGGCACACAGAGCGGTCAGCCTGAACCAAGGCACACAGAGCGGTTAGCCTGAACCAAGGCACACAGAGCGGTTAGCCTGAACCAAGGCACACAGAGCGGTTAGTCGGAACCAAGGCACACAGAGTGGTTAGACCCCCTGGCATACCGTCAAAAGGCCTAGCTGCCTGCCTGCCGTTGGCATCGCTCCTGGTACAATTCCTTGTTTTTTCTGAATGCCTGATGCGGAACAAATCTGTGCGCTTTTGATTTCAAAACTGCGAAACCATCCACGTCAGTTAGAATCTAGGAATTTCTCGGCAAGCCGCAGAGTCTCCCCTCGGAGCAGAGCTGCACAGAGGAGAAACCAAGCCAGAAAGCGCACACAACGCAAGACAACGTTGTTCAATCAGTGCTGAAGCTCTGGCACGCATGCATGCCTGTGCCTGCTGCTGGAATGACGATCCGTGATGTGCGGCAGTGAGCACCACCTGTACTATTGTACCGCTGACTGTTGTCAAGCAAGGTCGACAGATGCTGTCTGCTTGGGCCCAACAAGTTGCCTGCCAAGAGGTCGAGCATACCTTGATGCGCAGAGTGCAGGAACCCGCTGCATCAGCGGTGCCAGGTCTTATACAGGGAAGACAGGTTCAGGTGGGTGCGGATGATAAGTGGTCGGATGTCGTTGTTCCTGGGGACAAGCAAACCCAAAGGCGCTGAGATTTTGACCCTTGTGGGTGAGGTGGTCAACCCCGGACGGGTGCAAACCTGTGAGCTCCCTTTGCATGCGCCTTCTGTGCTCTGTTTGTACCAGGTGCCACCAGGTGTGGAACTTTTGAGATGTTCAGTCATGGGGGCGGACCTTTTGTCTTTCTAAGCCGGTTGCCTTCCTTTCTGCCTTGTTCCTTTCTGCCTTCGGAGGCTTCGGGCCTTTGTTGCTGCCTATCTTGCTCAGGATAGGTCAGGGCGGTGCCCATCCCGTCCGGTGTCCCTTGACGGCTTCCCTGATGTAAATTACGGGGTCGCGCCTATTGGATTGGCATTGAGTTGTGTGTTGGTATTTCCAACAAACGCAGCCAGCCCAGCAGACATTACCTCCATTCGATGCGCGAATGTTAATGTATCAGGGTTCCGGTCCGGGCCGCAGGTGATGCGCACAGAATGTGCAGCAGCACCTCCCGCACCTCCGCAGCACGTCCCCATGGGGCAGCAAAATGCAGCAAAAAGCAGCAGCAGAAAACGGAGCGCCCGTAAGAAGCCGCTGCGGACAGAAGCACGACTCCATGAAAGTGCCGACGCAACCCGTATACGGGTTTACTGTCTTCAACTGCGATGCAGGATCTCTGGGCGCAGCGGGCAAGGAACAGTGGACCCAAGCGTGCCTACTGCAACCGCTGTTCGGCTGAGCAGAACAAGTTGGTCACCAAGGAGGAGTGCAGCGTCTGCCATGAACCTTCAACCCACCGGGCAAAGAAGGCCAGCGGCAGAAGACAGCCAATGCCCGGGCGGTGGACAGGCTGGTGAAGCAGAGCTTATGACTCGAGGCAGACTGAGCCCCCGTTTGAACCACCACTTGTTGGGAGTGCAATTGCAGAGAGTCCGCCTGGCCTAAACACAGCATCCCTCCGCCTTTCCAATCACCACGTATTGCAGCCCGTCGAAAACAGCATGCCATCTGGTCGCACACTCGTACTTGCGATTGCCGCCTAGCCACACCATCAATCGCGGACATGCTGACTTGACCCCCGTGGCCCTTCTCGATGAAACACATGAATCAATTGACATCTACAAACTATGCACAACAAGCACATCACGTGACAGCCTTTGGAATGTATTTGCAGCATCAGTCTTCCGACCACACTTGTTTCACTGCTATCAATTGTCATAAACGCAGTCACGATGCAGGGAATCTCAATGCATGCTGCTATCCCGACAGAGCAGATGACAAGTATGATGATACGTAACCCGGTGGACCACACAGGATGTACTTCTGCGTCTATCTCAATTTGAATAAGCCGCCTGTCCATGCCGCCACACAGTGTTGATTCTGATAATTGAAAATATTAATCACTTGGCACTCGGAAAAGCCATGTAATGATGATGATGATGACTCGGAAAAGAAGTATAACAGCTACAAGATCATTTAGATGCCCAGCACTGTTCCTCACAGGATATGACGTCTGGTGAGCTTTCCTGCTGTCTAGCTTACAAATCGGTAGCTCGCCAGGCGAGCAGGTGGCAAAGCAGCAGGGACGACAACTGCTCAGTCGTCTTTCTTGTCGTCGCCTTCTTCATCTTCATCCTCGGGCTGCACCAGCAGGTTCTCAAACAACATGAAGAACTCGCGCATGCCGATACGCCCGTCTTGGTTGTGATCGGCGGAAGACATGAGCAGAGTGCAGGCCTCTGGCGAGGCTCTGCGGAACCCTAGCTTCTTCATGCTGTCTTCAATCTCGTCAATTCCAATGAACCCTGTACGCACGGGGGAAGCACACGAAGGCTGACGAGTCACAAATGCAGCATTACAAACGGGCCGGTTGAGTGGGCAAGTTCAGCGGATCAGACGAAGGGATTGCCGCGCAGGCTAGCGTGCCATGACGTTGAGATAACGCTCGACACACACTGCACAGTCCGCACGTGCTGTGTGCAGTGTAATGCACCGATGTTGACATCGCCGCAACCTGCCATGAGCTGTAAATCTTGCTGTAGTCTGTGCTCTCATGCAGCTTACCGTTTGCGTCGGCGTCAAAGAATGCGTACGCGAGGAACTTGGTAAACTCGTCGAAGCCCACCGACCGAGACCCATCCAAGTCAACCTGAGGCAAGGGACAGTAAACACACGCTTGGTTGAGCAAAATGAAGGGTATGCATTCGTACTTTGTAAGGAGGTAATCCTCCAGTGTATCCATACTGTGGCCTAACTGCTGTTTCAGCAACAGAGAAGATGACGTTAAAACACACCAGAGTCAGTACCAGCTGCATCTTCGTTCTAACGCCTGCTGCACCTCCTGTGGGGCATGTGAATGCGCTGCAGCCTTACCTCCCAGAGCATAGTCTCGATGTCTCCAGCTGTGGCCAGCGCCCCCAGACTGCGCACCATCTGAGCCAGCTCACTGAAACTGAGAGCCCCGCTGCCGTCCGCGTCCAACTGACTGAAGGCGCTTCGCATAAAGCTCATGTCGGAAGTAAGCACGTACTTGTCCACAGGTGGCCCGTACCATGCGAGGTCATGCCAGAACTGCAGCCATGTGCGAAACGTGCCATATGATGGACCATGTGATGCACCATGTGATGCACCAATTGATGGACCATGTGATTCACCATGTGATGGACCATGTGATGGACCGTGTGATGCACCATGTGATGGACCATGTGATGGACCGTGTGATGCACCATGTGATGGACCATGTGATGGACCGTGTGATGCACCATGTGTTACAACAGAGCATCACTGCACTGGGTCTACTATCTATCTATCTATCTACTGGGTCTGGGTGGAAACAGGACGTTGGTGTACACGATATATGCATGAACCATACCACCAGAATTGCAGCCCATGTGCGCTGGGTCATCATCTGGGTCTGGAATACAAAACAAGGTACAAAACTGCCAGGCCAGACAGAGCAGGATGTTTGCAAACTGTTAGCGTACATGCAAATAGAAGGCTAACAACTCGTCATATGCTAACTGACTTGTGCGCGTACTTGCCACGCCATTCAACACCGACTACCTCAACAATGCAGCCTTGAAGCAGGCCTGGGGGCTGTGAATCTGCAAGAGGAGCGTCACATCCTGCTGATCAACACGCACCTGTGCAAACTCCCTGAGCACATCCCGGATCTGAGGTGTTGCCATGAGCTTGGTTGCACCCTCTGAAGCCATGCTGCGCAGATGAGGCGAGAGCACAATGCCTGCGAAAGGGGGAGGCATTGCAATTCAGGGTTGGGATTCGGACAGCACTAAGCACCCCGACAAGGGGCAAAGTATCAAAAGGGCGCGACCCTATCATAGACAATGGCATCGACCTTCGGCAGAGCCCCCTTCGGCCTGCAGCGGCGCAGGACATGTAGCATGGGCTCCAACAACTTGGCGGTACTTATGGCAGTACGGTGTGCACATGCGATGCAGGTCCGCTCAGGTGACCTGCATGATCTGCTATGCGCTTCGAGATATATTTGTTACATCCTGAAGCGCGAATCAGCTCAGTTCACCTGCGTGGTCTGCCAGTGACGACACGAAGTACTTGGCCAGGTCCAGCTCGTGCTTCCTGTCGGAGTGCTCCACGCCGACAAACACGTGGTTCAGCGCACCCAGCAGCATCCTGCACAGACAATCGATTCATGACCAGGGATGATTGTGCAATTTTACTGCACGGGTGCTCCTCACCATAGCAAGGAGTGAATCCCAACAGGTGGTTCAGCGCACCCAGCAGCATCCTGCACAGTCAGCTAGTGAGAGTGCACGTCATTCATCATTACATGGCTCATTTAGTTTGAACCCAACACCCTGGCTTATCATCATCAGTCACCACCCGTGAACGTGACTCTGTGTGACGCTGTAGTGAGTGTTTGCTTGCCCCTGCTGAGCCCTACCCCATAACAGAAGGGAATGTACGCAGCAATAGCACATGTAGTTAGAAGGAGAGCACTAAAGATGAGCAGACACCTCAAAGACCCGTGTGGTGCCACGTGGCTGGCTCACCCTGAGATTCCGTGATAGTCCTCATGGGACAGGGTCTTGGCCGCACGAATCTCCTCAATGACTCGTGACTGCGCGTGACAGGGGTGGCAAGGCGGTAAGCTTAGATAGGAGTGGCGAACGTCGGGCCAGGTTGGCAGTCACAAGCGGCCAAGTAGCAGATAGCTGCCGTCATAAAGCTAACCAGGCTGGGCTGCTCTGCCAGTTGACTGTGTGGGGGCATGTGCACAAACATACTGGGTGGAAACTACTGCAAACGAAAGGCAGGAGGCAGTTAGAGAATAGCACGTGAGAGTCGACGGGGGGTTTGGTGCGCAATTTGTAACGGTAGGAAAACGCTATGCAGCATCATGGCGCTAGTGAGCACAAAGCAGGGGAGACAAAGGTTGAACGGAGCCTGCATGCACAGCGCGTGCAAGCAGGGAAAGTAAAGGGTCGGTTTTCCAGCCACATGGTCGCTTTCCACCTACCGGGAAGCTTGTTCCTGACGTAGTGATGAGGGCGTACAGCGGCAGCACGTACCAGCAGAGGTACACGGCCATCAGCACATCCAGGCAAATGATCTGCACACATCATCACGTTGAGCGTGCTCATCACATGATGTACTAACACAAGGTGTACCAAGGTGTGCTTGTATGGGCAGCAGATAGCAGCCTCAATTCGATTGCCCTTGGGTATCCCACCAGTCCTCTGGTATGGTCACTAGAGTGGCCGCAACACCACCTGCTGTTTCCTCAATTCGGCCTGGCTCAGAAACCATTCTGGTAAGGTACCCTGCAGCACCACCCCTTGTATGCCCGGCGCCCGGGCCGCCCGGAACGATGGAGAGCACCACCATTCTTAGTATTGCACGCCTCCTGTGGAGGTCTTACCACAACAATCCATACTGGATAGTAGTTGGCTGCCTGTGACTTCACTCACCGGCAGCCACACGTCGAGGTGATGCCCCAAGGAGGCCAGCTTTTGGAATTTGTTGTACGGAATGATGAAGGCCACAGCGGTGGTGATGGAGAGGGAGGAGATGAGAAAGATGATGTTGACTAACCAAAGCATAAGATGGGGGTGCCTGAACCAGAACAGGTTCCTGAAAGCAAGAGCAACGCAAGGCGAACATTGAAAAGCATGAAAAAGCAATTGGCACCGCACAGCAGGTGTGTGCACGTTTTTCCACGCAAAGTGCAAAACAAGAGCGGCAACAGATGATTCAGCCAACGAGTTGAGAAGCAGTCACATGAAGCTGGCATCGCACAGCAGTGCGAGTGTGTGCACGTTCTGCACATCAAGTATCATACAGTGATACTTCCTGGGACAACTGTTACTTGCCAACTACTTGTCAAGTACAAGCAACGTCACGAAATACTGTCACGCATACAAGATGTTCGTGGTGACAACAACACATGCTATTCACATCTTTGCCTTCACACGCGAACGAGATTCCCACTTTGACACAACCTTAACTACGTGGCAAACAAACATCACGTGCTCAGCCCGCCCACTAGACACAAACGGGACAACGAGCCTCGTTCAGCCAACTCACTTGACCTTCTGCTCGACCTCGTGCGCCAGCTCCGCCAGCGTGTGGTATGGCAGGTGCATCTCCTCGACCATGAGCTTGGCCTTGAGCAGCTTGGCCTTGCGCCCGGACAAAACCCGCCCGCCGCGCTCCGCTGCATGCTTTGCGTTGATGATTTCCTCTGCTCGAGCCTGTACAGGATCGCATATCATCAATCGTATTAGACACTAGTAGATAGTACAAGATAACACATACCGCCTCTGCTCATGCCTACACAAGGGTTGGCTGCAAGGTGGATATCAGAAGTTATGGCCCTTCAGCTGTGCATCAGTTTCTCTCAACACCATTCACGTGCTGCGACAACACCTGTCCTGTCCTAATCAGCAAATTCAGGTCGGCTTGGGCGGTGTTTGTCAATGATGCTGGTGCGGGTTGGTGCGCCTTGGTGTGCCAAAACGCAGTGACTGGCATTGCCATAAACATGCATATTATTGATTGAACCCGTTCCCAATGCCAAACCTCTCTGTGTGAATGCACCAATGCTGCATGAAGGTCTCAAAGCCTTCGATCCTCAACTCAACCACTGCCTCAGATGCTAATCAGTCTAGGGCTCACGGTCAAATGTAGCACATGTAGCTAATGTAGCAACGTCCTGGCCCGTGCCATCCCCACCCTTTCCAAAAATATGGTACGTGCATCCCCATTCTTTTCCTGCCACGGGTCTCAAGTCAATCCATAGAGGGTCCATGAAGCAGCCCCTGGGCAACAAACCTACAAACACCTATCGCTCACCTGTGGCTTTCTGAGATTGACCACTGCATCAACTCTCGTTGGTCTGTGTCGCATCCTCGCAGTCGTGTCACTATCGCCACTTCCATCTGGCTGCCGCTTCTGCTGCCGCTGTTCTTGAAACGGCTGGTGCTGTTCAAAGTGTTGTTGCCTTGATGCCTGCAGGGCTGGGTTTGACTGACTTGCCATGAAGCTTTTGGCTGCTAACAACCCTTGGAGCTCGTCTTGTGCTTGCTGCAAAGCTGTGCTCGGTTGCGTCCTGTGAACAAGCGGGACGGTTCGTGCTGGCCCCAAAACGGTGACGTTTCCTTGCTCGCCCTTGGAACGCCAGCTTACTTTGCTCAATGCTTCATCACCTGCCATGTTCATGCCTTGCATGTCGTAGGCTTGGTTTTGCCATAGCATGTGCTGCTGGGTCATTTGGCTGCCCATCTGGCCTTGACTACCCGCATTACCCTGGCCATTCTCATACCCATTCATGTGGCCATTCATGTGGCCGTTCATGTAAGCGTTCACGTGACCATTCATGTGACCGTTCACATGGCTGTCCATGTGGCCGTTCGTGGTTGGCATGAGGTGTGAGCCATGCATGGTGGGAAGCATGGCCATACCATGCATGTATCCCACACCAGCCCTGCCATGCACGTTTGGCGAGGTACCTAGACCTTGGTTGCCTTGCAGCATGGCCATCTCAGTGTATGGCATGGGGGGTGGCATGGGCATGGGTGGTGCGGGTGGGGTGAAGGGTGGCGGCAGCACCATCATCCCATGGTGTTGGAAGCCCACATGGCTATTTGGCTGGCTGATTGGTGATGCACTCAGCATGCCGGGTGTGGGATGCATGCCATTGGCCTGGTGCATGTGGGTCGGGCTGCCTACTGATTGTTGGGAGTTGAGGTTGAGTGCAGCTGTGAAGCCTGCTGCGCGTTGTGCGCCCAAGATGGCCAACTGCTGCATGGTGAACCCTGGCTGGTTCGTTCCCATGTGACCGTTGCTGAAACCGTTACTATTCGTCCCTTGGGCTGCGGTGCTGATACTCCATCCCACGCCTGTGCTGCTGGTTGCTGGTATGCTGGCACTGGCAGGTTGTGGCTGCCGCAGTTTGCGCTGTAACTGCTCCAATGATGCAGCTGTCAGCGCGACCGTGCCTTCGCGTTTTGAATTCATCCTTTCAAGTGGTGCGCCGGCATCGCTATCATCTGCCAGTTCGTCCAGATGGTTACTGCTGGCTGCATTTGAAATGCCGGTCATTGCGTTGATGCCGGTGCGGCTCGCACCGCTTCGATAAGGTGTGAAGCTTTTCTTTGCAAGCAGCGGTTCTGCCGCTGTCCGCCTGCTAGGAGAGTGAGATACAGCGTCGTCCCCTTCACTTGATGGTTCGACCTCTCCTCCTAATTCCCGCAGCCTTTCCTCTGCGCGCAATAGAGTGTTGATAAGATCAACGGACGTTCGGCGAGTGGTCGGCCCGTCTATAGAATACGAGACGAGTCGAATTGACAACTGAAGCGGAGTACTGAATGCGAGGAATGCGTGGTTTTCCTTGACCCTTGTCGTCTCTGACTACAGGCCTCGTTGAATGTGTAATTCGATGTGCAACCCTCTGTGTGTGTACGTTGTATCAGTCTAGCAGTCGGTGCCATGCTGAAAGGTTGCCCCAATCAACTGCTGTCTGCCTAAAGTGTACAAATGTGATTGACCAGCCAACCTATATATACATATGGCATGGACAACAAACGTCCGTCTTGATTCCGCACCCAGCGCACCTCTCCTCAAGTGGCGCTGCTTCTCCACTCCCTTGCGCAGCACGTGCTTGCAGATCGTAACCGTTGCGACCATGACCTTGTTGAGCTTGATGGCCATGGCCAGCAGGATACCCAAACAAATGACGTTGGCCCAAACAATCTGCAGTCACATGGGCGTTAGGTGCTGACCAGCGTGCAACGTGCAACTTATAAGCAGTAGGCAGGTATGCCTGCTGAACCTCACATCAGGCAACCCCTTCCCCCCCTGATTCAACCTAAATGGTGGTGATGATACTATTTGCGTAAGTGGGGTGATGCAGGCGGTTGCTAAGCACCTAGACTGTTTGGGTTTCCAGCATTGCAAGTGAGATAATGATGTTGATAGTGTTTCATGACTCAATTCAGGCCTCCACTGGCCATGGACACACATTTTTACCATCTTGCATCTCCTGAACCACCAGCCTTCGTCATTTTGGGACAACCTCCCTCCCTCATTCATTTTCACTCATCCTCGTTCCTCATTCATTCATTCTCACTCGTCCTTGTTCCCCATACGTTCATTGTCACTCTTTGGCCCACCTGGTACACCTCCTTTGGGTAGAGGAGCAGGAAGGTCATGAGCAGGATCATGAGCCATGCGTGTGCAAAGACCTGCTCAAGGTCTGCCTCGAGCACCTGAAAGGCACAGTCAAGAAAGGATGGCCACGAATTAGCTCTGAAGCGAGGGAACGAGTCTGGCTCTAAAGCTGACTGACGTTTTGAAATCACAGGTCAACCATCGCTGTACTGGCTTTCCTACACTTCAGGACGTTGTAAGGGCTCTTAATGAGCCCATGACTGCGTCATCACTTCCCTACTCTGCCGTAGCCAAAATCATCATACGCAGCACTGATGTTTGACGCGGCTGGAGTTGCCATGTCAGCATGCCAACGCTGGATCGACATATTGACTCGAACTATGATGCAGTCCCGTACCTGACTCGCAATGTTCATGTAGCTGAAGCTGCGCACGTTGCTGTCCATGGCATGCGCTTCAAAGCGCTGCAAGCAAACCTTCCTCATCAGGGAAAAGCTGCGCTGAGAAATGTGCGGGAAAAAAACATCAATCCAACGACCCGGCCAAGTCTTGCGCCACTTTGACTTCCGCTTCGCCTTCGCCTTAACCTTGCTGTCAACGCTGTCCCCTTCTGCATCATCCTTTCGATGTTTTTGATGCACGAAAGAGGCCTGGCTGCTGTTAGGAGTGCCTGCATCAGATCCTTCGCTGTCTGAGTCCACCAGTAATGGATTGGGCACAACAGTTTCAGCCTCCATGCCGTTCTGAACCCTGCAGTTCGTCACATGTCAGCAGTGAGCACAGCTGAGGTCTTTGGAGCTGTGTGCTCACAGTTGGGCACAACGAGCAGAAAGCAAGGCATAAGCATGCAATATGGTCAAGGATAGATGGAAGCAGACCCTACCATGGATATGGTCAGCCATGGTTGAGCAGCAAGGCATGCACATGCAAAATGTCTCTACGATCTATCTAATGGCCTGCTAGGGGCACTGTGATAGGTAAAGCAGGCGGCTGGCTGTCTTAGGCGGTGCTCTGGCTGCCTCGGACCGTGCCGCCGGCTGGTGCTTTGGCTGTCCCAGGCCGTGCTGCCAGCTGGTGTTGATGGCTGCCCCCGGGGGGCCCTGCTCCCGGCTGGTGCTGATGGCTCCCCCGCTGCCGGCTGGTGCTGATGGCTCCCCCGCTGCCGGCTGGTGT